>OY728143.1:1896272773-1896558731 GCA_963277665.1 Viscum album | reverse complement strand
TTTCCACCCTGTGATAACTTTAAAAGGAAACACCCTGGTTCCTGCTTAAAAATAAAAGGGTGTACTGCAAGTATAGACAGAAAGGTCATAATGTTGGTGATTATAAGGTAAATAAAGAAGCTATTAATGTTCAATGCTATAATTTCAGGGATATGGGACACTATGCTAATGATTTTCCAAAGATTCAAGTAAACGTGCCTCAGAAAAGGACAAGGGAGCAGGGACATGCTTATGAGATCACAACTACTAATATTGAAGTTCCTAATGATGTGGTGGTAGGTACTTTAATCATTTCCTCAAAATTAGCCAATTCTTTATTTGATTATGGATCATCAAATTCTTTCATATCTTCCCAGCTTTCCAATAATATTAGATATTTCCAATTTGATTTAATAATGGAGTTTTCAGTCAAAAATCCTAAGGGAAGTATCATTACAACAAATTTGTGTTAGGGAGTCGACATTATGGAATATAAAAATGCTTTATCTATTGATTTATTATCATAACCATGATTTTCTTTGATATAATCCTCATTATAGATTGGATTTCATACCATTATGTGAAAATTTATTACAAGAAGGAGGTTACAATTTGTAGGATGATGTGGAATCCCTTATCTTTAGAGTATAAACATCACCATCAGATTCTCCTCTAGATCCACCCCTAGTATCTCTACTGAATTGAATTATTAGGGAGGAAGGGAATGCAATAACTATGGGTGAAGAAAGGAATGTTTAAATAGAGGATGTATCTATTGTAAAAGAATATGTTGATGTGTTTCTATAAGATTTACCTGGACATCCTCCAGAGTGGGAAATTGAGTTTTCATTGACTTAATTCTCAATTCATGGACCATATTAAAGACCCATTATAGAATAGCCACTGTGGAATTAGTGAAATGAATAAAAAACTTGAGGAATTTAGTGATAAAGGATTTATTCACCCTAGTGTTTCTCCATGGGGGGATCCTATTCATTTTATTAAGATGAAAGATGGATATATGATGTTGTGCATTGACTACAAGGATATCAATATTATAACAATAAAGAACAAGTATCCCCTGCCTTACATTTATGATTTATTTGATCAACTTCATGGGGCCCAATATTTTTTGAAGATTGATCTTTAATCTGAATATCATCAGTTGTGTGTGAGGAAGGAGTATATTCCAAAGACAACATTTTAAACTAGGTATGGGCATTACGAGTTTACAGTAATTCCATTTGGACTGACTAATGCATCCTCTCTTTTCATGGATTTAACAAATAGAGTTTTTAAGTAATATCTTTATGAATTTTTGGTGGTATTTATTGATGATATCTTGGTATAATTCAAAATCTATGAAGATAATGAGAATAACTTACATACTATTCTAAATACTCTTAGAAGAAATGAATTATATAGAAAGTTTAGAAAGTGTGAATTTTTGATTCAATTAGTTTCCTTCCTTAGAAAAATTGTCTATAAGGATGGAATATATGTTGATCTTGCAAATACAAAGGATTTGGAAAAATATCCTAACCAATGAACATAACCTGAGGATGTAGTTTTATTGGTTTAGCATGTTATTATCAGTATTTCATTCAGAACTTCTCCTGTTTAGACAACCCAATTAACAAGAATACACATAAATGGGTTAAGTTTGTATGGAAAAAATAATGTGAGGAATGTTTTGAGAAATTGAATAGGAGATTAGTGAATTCTATGATCCTGACTCTACTATCAGGGAATGATGGGTGTGTGATCTATAGTGATGCATCAATGAAAGGACTTGGTTATGTCCTTAAGTAGAATGGTAGAGTTGTTTGCCTATGCATCAAGGTAGTTAAAAATTCATGAACAAAACTATCATACTCATGATCTTTAGTTAGTAGTTGTATTTTTTCTCTGAAGATAGAGAGACATTATCTATATGGTGAGAGATGTGAGATATATACGGATCATAAGAACTTGAAATATATCTTCTCATAGAAAGAACTCAACATGAGAAAAAGGTGATGGCTTAAACTACTCAAGGATTATGATTATTCCATGAACTACCACCTAGGAAATGAAAATAAGGCAGTTGATGCATTGAGTAGAAAGGATCATTGAGTTCTCAACAAAATAAGGATTGACAAGGATCCTTTGTACATGGATCTAGTAAGGATATATATGGGAATTATCAAAGAAGGTGAAACATCACTAATTTTTCTAATGGTTTCCCAACCATCTTATTGGAAAGAATTAAAGATTCACAGTTTGATGATGAGAATATTTAAAAGAAAATTAATTTTGTGAAATATGGGAAGTTGGATGAATTTATGTGTGAAGATGGAATTCTAAAATTTGGGAAGAGGCTAGGTGTTCCCTCTATACCCGAGCTGAAAATGGAGTTATTGGATGATGAACATAGCTCAAATTTATTTATAAACCATAGTAGCACTAAAATGTATAGAGATTTGAAATAACATTTATGGTGGGATAACATGAAGAGGGAAATTGCTGATTATGTATCAAGATGTTTAGTTTTTCAATAAGTGAAGGCCGAAAGACAACATCCTAGAGGATTCATGCAACCTATACCTATTCCTACATAGAAATGGGATGACATCACCAGGTATTTTGTCACTGGATTACCCAAAACTCTGAGAAATAATGATAAAATATGGTTAATTGTTGATCGACTTATGAAATTTGATTACTGGAAACTTAACCTTAACCAACGGTTTTAAATTTTTGGTATAAACTATACCAATAGTTTTCTAAACCGTTGGCTATGGAGCTGTGGGGATAGATATATCCCAACAGTTCTATGAGAACCATTGGGATATGGAAGGAAAATGGATTATATACCAACAGTTTCATGTAAACATTGGTATAAATATTTACCAACAGTTTAAAACCATTGGAAATATCAAAAATCATGTTTATACCAACGGTTTTCAAAATATTGGTATAGACTTTTACCAATGGTTCCCCACAAATTTTTGGTAAAAGTGAAGTAAAATTTTATATACCAATGGTTTGTAAACTGTTGGTATATAATTTTGCCAATGGTTTACTTGAAAACATTGGTATATGTTCTGTTTAGACATATATGCCAATGGTTTACAACCATTGTCATAGGAATTATACACCTGCAGTAAGCCTGCCTCCCCCCTATGCACCTGCAGCACTTCCACCAGCAAGTCTACCTCCCCCTGTGTATAATTCATATAGAATACTCAATACCTGCAGAATAAATACAGAATTATGTATGAATTCATAGAGAATTCATACAACACATAATTCTCAATACCTCCAATTTTATATTTAGTTACACACATACAGAATTCATAATTCATAATTCATAAGTTAATTAATAATTAGCACATACATAATTCAATTCATAATTCAGAAGTCAATTACCCTATGCAATACAGAATTCTGAATTGAATACATACAATATTTAATTATCTATAACACATACAGAATTGAATTCAGAATTCAGAATGTAATAACACCTATATAAGAAAATCATGTTTCAGGTTTTGAATATGTCATTGTTGTTTATAGGAATGGGTGAATTCGGATGAGATTTGAATTTTTGGATAATATGGTATTCCATGTTGTAGTAAGGGGCAATGTGACATGGGGGTGGGGTTGTCCCGGGGGGTATGGGCTATCCAAAGGGGTAGGGGTGTCCAGGGAGGTGGGATTGTCCAAGGGTGGGGGATGTCCATGGGGGTAGGGGGCTGTCCAGGGGGTTGGGGGTTGTCCAAGGGGGTAGGGGTGTCCAGGGGGTGGGGGTGTCCGAGGGTATGGGGGTGTCCAGGGGGTGGGGGGTTGTCCAGGTTGGTGGGGGCTGTCTGGGGGGATGGGGAGTGTCCAGGGGGTGGGGGTTGTCCATGGTGGTGGGGGCCTGTCCATGTGGTTAGGGTGTCCAGGGGGTGGGGTGGTGTCCATGGGGGGTGGGGGCTGTCTGGGGGGTTGGGGGTTGTCCAAGGGGTAGGGGTGCCCAGTGGGTGGGGGTTTTTCCATAAGGGTGGGGGTGTCAGGGGTGGGGTGTCCAAGGGGTGGGTTGGTGTCTGTAGAGGATAGAGGGGTTGTCCAGGGGGTTGGGGGTGCTTTCTAAGGGGGTAGGGGGTGTCCGAGGGGGTGGGGGGCTATCTGGGGGGTGGGGGGCTAACCAGGGGGTGGGGGTGTCCAAGGGGGTGGGGGTTCATGGGGTAGGGTGGTGTCTAGGGGGTGGGGGTTGTCTAGGGGGTTGGGGGATTTCCAAGTGGGTAGGGGTATCTGGGGGTTGGGGGGGTTGTCCATGGGGGTGGGGGTGTCCAGCGGTGGGGGGGTCCAGGGGGTGGGGCGGTGCCCAGGGGGCATTCCTTGATAACTTTTTGAAGTTATCTTCATACTTTTCAACATTATAAAATTCCTTTTTCCTCAAATTCATAAATTGTCTTTCCATATCCACTTGTTGTTCACAAGGAAAGTATTTCTCTAAGAAAAGTTCTTTAAATTCACTCTATTCTTTATTTTCTATTTCTTCCTCCTTTATGTTTTGAATTAGTGATCACCATTGATCATCATCGTCTGAGAGATGATAAATTTCCATAACAACCTTATCTCTTTCATTACTTCCCAAGGTGAGAAATATCTTCTCTAAGGAACTTATCTACTATTCCACTATGAATGGGTTTGTAGTCCCATTAAATGATGGAGGTTGTTTTCACATAAAGAGATCTAACATAGCTCCTCTATATTGTGGATCTGGATGCTCTATATGGGTAAGGTTATTGTTTATAACCTGATTAAGTTTTCCCAATATAGTTATAAGTTGATCTACACCCATCGCAGCTCCAGAGCCAACATAATTATCTTGCATTAGAGGGAAATCCCTACATGGGATAGGCGTGTTCATGCAGTTTCCATTCCTTCCACTAGGAACCATTTCTAAATAATGGCATACACCAAATTAGGTTATGAATCATAATGTACTATCTCAATTTACAAAAAATACTTAACATAAAATGAAATCTTATGCATGGAAAATCCCATAATCATAAACATGGTTTCTTTGAGAAAACATTTACATTTAAATCCTTCATAATGGCTTGTAAAAAAAATTGAATTATCCTAAGCATATTCCCCAGGAGTGTCAAACCATGTGCGCAGTAAAGCCTCATTGTCATGTACCATGATACCCAGGTCAATCCCAAAACTCCTTGTTGGATTTTTCAATCCTAAGTACATTTGTGCTAGAACAATGCCCACTTGTAGTATCCAGACAAGGGTTTATTTGCTAGAAAGATCCACATAATATATTCCTTACCCAAATTATAGGATGTTCTTGTATGTTTATCCTTAAAGACTATATTGGGGGTTTGTTCCCAAATCTATGTTTTCAAAATCTAGTTTCCAAGTTTTCTATTAAACTTCCTCTGATACCAACTGTAATGACTCAACCCCAGTTTCCCAGAGTCAATGCCTTATTACATTACATTGGCATGATTACAAGAAATGCATATCCGAAAGTAATGAATAGTTTAGTATATTTTTAAATCCAGATACATACATAAGTTCAACATTACAACTTGAAATGAAAAATAACAAATAAGTTCCATTGGGAACATCCATGACTCTAAGATTATCCCTAAAAGACAATCATAATATACCTATTCATGTCCTGAGAAAAATTAAACATAAGAAGGGGTGAGCTCAGATTCTCAGTAAGGGTAAACAATATACCATAATATATCATAAACATAAACATTAGGCATGGTGAATAATTTAAAACACGTGCCTTAAAAAATAAAATTGAACATAATATGGCCGAAATATTGGCTGAGAAAATATTACCATAATAAAACATAATCATGGGTATTCTACTAGTCAGATAACCACATAATATATGAATTTCTTGATTCATAATTAGGGAAATTCATATGTCAGACATTCTAAAACATACCATCAAGGCCTCATCCAAGACATCTAAAAATTATTAAGGCCTCGGCCAAAACCATATCTAAAAAAGGGCAAGGCCTCAGCCAAGTCCATATCTATCTATCTCATGAGACCTACCAATGTATATAGGAGATATAGCGGGCCCCAAAAATCACATAATAAGTATAATTAATTCCTCATATGAATGGGGATACACATAAACAATATATACATTCATATTGAAACTAACATATGAAATGTAACTAACTTTCCTCAATCATTAAACATAAACACTAACCATTCAGAGTAATATAGTGAATGGTTTCAGGATAAAACATCCATAGTCAAACTAATCATAAACCATTCAAAAAAAATATTTTAGATGATATAATAAAATATTAGTCTCATTTATCATAATAATCAATAAGAGTGTTTAAATAAATGAAAATACTCTTATAAAATCATCGAGTGATTCTTGAGATAAATACTCTTTTACTTTGAAAAGAATAGTTCTTTTGGGAAAAAAATCTAAAACCAAAAGGAAAATAATATATTTTTTTCATAATAAAATTATTTTTTATGAAAATAATGGTTTCTTAAAACAAATTATAGATTTTCCTTGAAAATTGGAATAATTTGGGAAATTCCTTCGAAACGGGCTTGTATTTCAATAAGAATTTTGAAAGATCCTTTTAAAACATATAAATACCCATAAATGAAGGTATGATTCTAGTTAGTAAAAATATATATAACATTAACACAGAAATTATGAGGATTAAATATGAATGAATAAGAATTTAATTATGGTAAGTAGATAACAAAAGTAACCTGAATGAAAATGGAGGTTCAGGTGGAAAACCCTTACCTTAATTCTAAAGGTGTTCCTCACTTGATCTTAATAACCTGAATAATAAAATTTAGGTTCATAAATTAATTATTAAATAACCTAATATACATGTAATTTATTTATTATAATATTATTAGGTTCATTCATGTCTTTTCAATGGTTTAAGAGATTCAATTTCATTGTTTGGGAGTGTTTTCTTCCTTGGTTTTCATGATCAATTTACTTATATTCATGTCTGGATAAACATGTAGAATGAGAATGGTTATCCAGAATATAATTTGTATTTAATTAGTGAACAAAAATAATATTACATGGTTATAAAATTCATTTGGTTATTGGTAGTGAAGATGAATCATTATATAAAACTTTAATGATAATTGTTTGGATAGATTGGTGGTTTTTTATCACAATGAACTCGTTTTGATTTATAAATTAATATAATGTGTAAAAAAGGATTAAAAAACATTAAAATAATTTATAATACATGTATTATAGTCTGATTAAACCATTAAAAAGATTTTATTATCATAATTTAATATGGTAATAGAAATTGAAAACCCGTCTTCCTTGAATGTGATAAATTAACACATCTCGGATGGTGTTTTCATTTCTAGTATAAAAGAAGTGGAAAGAAGAGATGATGGTGAATTATTCCTTTATCATAACAACATTATAGTACATTTAAGGTAATGGAGTCATCATAACATTTTTATTAAATGAGTTGTGGAAAGAAAAAGAAAATAAAGGAACATAAAATAAAATAAATGAAAAGAGGAATTTAACTCTTGAAGTAATCTTCCTTAAGAGCCACTTTAGGGGAGAGGTTTCGGTCTTTTTATGAGACCAAGGGATTGTGAACATTAAAGAGGATCTTGGGAGGATATTTGGGAAGAATTTAGACAAGGCACAAGTCTTGAGATGAGTGAAGAGAAGAGGGAGTGGGGGTTATAGTGGAGGAGAGGAGGGTTTTCCCATTATTTCACTCATTATTTTATTATTTTTCCAAAGACCACCAATAATATTGATTCTTGTGAACAAAAATAGTAATAAGTTCATGTGAGTTCGAAAAAATGGTCATTTACATCATCTATGACTCATTCATGATGCATAAATTCACTTATTTAGCATATTTTGTAAATTAGCGAATTTCATTATTCACAAAAAATTCAAGTATTTCAGAAAAATCCCAAAAATTTACCCTAATAATTTTTCAATGTGTAGAATTAAAAAATAAACTATATTTTATCAAAATAATTTTCTAAATAATAGAAATTTAGTTTTTAAATAAAATCATTATTTACTTGAAAAATACAGATTTTAAATTTAAAACTGATTTTATAATATGTTCAAAAATTAGTTGTGGTCTCATAAAATTATCCTAAAACCATAGGAAAACAAAATATTTATTTAGGAATAATTTTTATGAAAAATAATTTTATTAATTTATTAATTTAAAATTGTAATTAAATATTTATTACTCACAAAAATACCAACACATAATTATTAATTTCTAAAATACTTTATTTCATTCATAAGGCGTCTAATTTTTTTATAATTTCATGTGTGTGGTTACTATTAATAAGTTTTATATTAATATTCACAAGGATATGTTACTATTCATAAGGTTCAATTTACTATTCACCAAAAATGTAAGTTGATCTTATCATACTCTAAATATCTTACTGAACGCAACGGTGTATGTTAGTTTTTTGAAATTTAAAACACAGAGGTGATAAAATTATGTTTACTGGCTAGGTTATAACAAAGTGTTGTTTTCAAGAGACTCGTTGTTTCATTCATTCAATGCTAAATTTATTTTCAAAATCTTTGGGTATTACAGTTTCAATTCCAAAGTCTGCAGAAGTATAAGAGATGTGTTTTGAACTTAGTGATAGAAGACTGGTTGGAGGAGGTTGAGATAGCTTTCAGTTTGATCCATGCTCAAAAGGAGGAATAAGTTTTTTCACTTGTGACGATGTTATATGGAGCAATGATTCAGTGGTGGATGTTGTTCCTTGTGGATCATGATGAGTTAGTGGTCTTAGGGGAGAATTTCAGTACCAGTTTTGAGTTGATTTTTTTTCTTTGACTGTAAAGGTGGCCAGTCTCCATAAGCCCCTTACCCTTTGATAGGGGAGTTTCAGGATGAGGTGTTTTAGTATATATTTCATAACCATTCTTTTATATTCCTCATGACCATTTCAAAAATTAGGAGGCCATTTTGAGGCATTTTAGGAGGTTTTTCATCCATATATTCGGTGCTAGGTCACCCTGTTTATGTTGCAAACATATCTCAAGGTGCTGGAAAGAGAAGAGACTATTGAGATGACACTATCTAGAACTAGGTAATCACAAGAGGGGATTAGTTAGGATTTCTCATGAAGCATATTTGTGGCTCGATATTCCCAGTTTCCTAGATATAAGATATTTTAGGAAGTCAGGGGTAGATCTCATCCCTGATCATCTCATTTTTCTGAGGGTGGTAAATCTCATGCCTTTTCCTAAGATCAAATTCTTTTTTTCATGTGGAGGCTAAGGTCACTAGTGGTGAGAGTTCCCAACCTTTTTTATCAGGAAGTGTGCACCAGGTGCTCCGCTTTAGGTTCCTCCATTAGGGTGGTTTCAACTGAGCCAGTAGTAGCGAGATAATTCAGTTTTGGATTTGCGTAGACGAGATGGGGTAGGCTGAGGATATCCCTGAGATTCTCTTCATCCTCGTAAATTAGATTGGGGCTATGTAGGTGGTCTACTTTGGGGTTAGATATGTTTTGAAGTATGTTTTTTATAGCTTCATTCCCTATAATTTCCATCATCGGATGATCCAAATGTCATTCAAGGTACCTTTTTCTTGTTTTCTACTTGAGTGCATGCTTTTTTTGATTTAGGAGACACACACTCCTTCATATCACATACCCTAGTCCAAGATTTAGTACTTTAGGTAGAGAGACTTTTAGTTCACTAGCATTAACTGCGCCAATTGTATATCAATCTTATATATATAAAGTATGTAGATATTATGATCTAGTGTTGGGGTAGTATCACTATTTGGGAGACTTCCTATGTTTACATATACAACCATACAACATCATCCTCAGTATGGAATAGATGCATTCATTTTAGGCAATTGAGGATTTCTTTAGAAGACAGATTATTTTTTATGATGTTTATGGGGAGATGGTAGTGTTCGTTGGTGAGTGAGACCCTCAGATGGGTTGGAGGCATGTTCTATCCTTTTCTTCCTTTATGGTTGATCTAATTATGATTTCCTTAGAGGTTCAGCTGTCGGTGTTTCCTAGGGTTATGGAGGAGTACCCTGATGTTTTTCTTGAAGAGATCGTGGCGTTACCCCCTTGATGGGAGATTGATTTTAGTACAGATCTAAAACTGGGCACTTCTACAATCTTAATTTCTTAGTATAGGATTTTGCCTTTTGGGTTGTAAGATCTATGGGTACAGCTCAATGATATGTTGCAGTGAGGTTTTTTTATCTAAGTGTTTCACCATGGGGTGCATCAATTTTTTTTAAATAGGGCTATTGTTAGTTTTCATATTTGTATCAATTATCATCACTTTAATTATGTTACAGTGAAGAACTATTATCCTCTTCCATGGATTAATGATTTATTCTATCGGCTGAAAGGTGATAGTTGGTTCTTGAATATCGATCTACAGTTAGGGAATCATCATATGTGGGTGAAATATCAAAATATTATAAAGATTTTTTTTTGATGTCATAATGGGTATTAAGAGTATTTTATGATGTCATTTTGTGTGATGAACACTCCAACCATGTTTATGGGTTTGATAAATGAAATATTTATATAGTTCTTGGATAAATTCTTGGTGGTTTTAAGCGATGACATCCTCATGTACTTCGTGTCTAAGGAGGAGCATGCATAACATCTGTGTGTCATTTTGGGATTTCCTTTTCATTAGTAGTTATTCAAGAAGTTTTATGTGTGTGACTTATAGTCTCTTGAAGTTCGTTTCATGGTTTATGTCATGCCTTGGCGAGGAGTAGTTATGGATCCTTTAAAGATCAAGGTCATCATTTCATGGGCATCCCCCAAGACTGTTATAGAGGTGTTGAGTTTCCTTGGCATTGTAGGATATTATAGGAGGCTCGTGGATGACTTCTCTTAGGTTGAAACTCATCTTAAATCCCTGACTATAAAGGATCAAATTTTCTTATGTATTGACCAATGTTAGGAATCTTTCAAGTACTTGAAGGATAAGTTGTTCAATGCTCTAGTCCTTTGTTTTCTAGTAAAGGGAGTACAATTTGAAGTTTTCTATGACACTTCATGTCTTGGTTTGGGATGTGTGTTGATGCAACAAAGATTATTTGTTTCTTATGGGTATCAGTATTTATTTCCCCCATGAGCATAACTATTCCACCCATGATCTAAAGTTAGAAGAAATTGTGTTTTCTTTGAATTTGTAGCGGAATTACCTCATCAGAGAGCATTTTTTTCTTTTTACCGATCAAAAGATCTTAAGGTATGTATTCTCCCAGTGTGATGCAACAAATATTAGTTGTTTCTTATGTGTCTCAGTATTTATTTCCCCTGTGAGCATAACTATTCCACCCATGATCTCAAGTTGGAAGCAATTGTGTTTTCTTTGAATTTGTAGTGGAATTACCTCATCAGTGAGCATTTTGTTCTTTTTACCAATCAAAAGATCTTAAGGTATGTATTCTCTCAGTGTGACTTGAACTTGTACCTATAACGACCCATACTTTACATACATTGTTATTACTTCAGAATTGAAGCATACTTATTACAATATATAACAAAACCAGGAAAGGACCATATAGGTATAGTGTCTTTAGAAACTGGGAAACATAAACAACTGGTTCATAAAGCATCTACATTGTCTCCTGTTTATTTCATCATACTTAGAGTCAATTTTGGAATAACCTGCTTAATACCCTTCTTCCTAACCTAGGGAAAATAAAACATACAAAATGGTGAGCTCAAATTCTTAGTAAGGGTAAACAAAGAAAATATCAATCATATCATATGCATAAGAACATAACATTTTGAAAATTTTAACCTGTGAAAGAGATCATAATATCATAACGAGGGATAAATCATAGTAGTGAAATGTAATCCCAATAATAATAACATAAAACATGAAACTTTGTGGCATACACACATAATCATTGGAAATCATTTCATAGTATTCAAGACTCATTGCCAAGACTATCCTAGCGGACAAAGTCCATTTCTGAACTAAGTTCACTCCTCGTTCCAGTCCTGTATCACTGAACTGGATTAACTTGTCATTCTAGCCATGTCTATCTCATGAGATATAAATCTTTACCCAATGCATTGGAGGGATATATAGGTCCCACCCATCTCATAATGAAACCATTCTTACGTGTGCCATAAAATCATATATCATAGCATAACCCATGTAATAAAAATGGGATTCTTAAACATCATGCCATCATAACAAAATCCATATAAGATAAAAAGACTTCATAAAAATAATTCCATAATAACATAATCAAATAAATGTAAAAATAGGGATATAAATAGAACCTTATATTATCTTATATGGAAAATAATTTTGATAAAACACTTGAACTCCATTCTTGAGGAAAATATTCTTTCTACTTCAAAAACATTTTTTCCTTCCTTAACATGTCATACAATTTTAAACTAAAATAAGTTAATTAAAAATAAACTTGAAAACCTGTAAAGGAAGATTCATGGAAATAATTTTCTATGAAATCATAAAAATCCATTCATGCCGTATAAGTTAAAAAAACATTCTTCTCGTACTTTGGCTGGAAAAGTCAAAAAGTACCTCATACTAAAAATGAAAAAAGATTCCTTTCATATCTTTTACTAAAAACTCACAAATGGGTAAAATTGGATTTAAAAAATTGTAGGAGGATATAAATAATATTATATATTTAGGAAACATGGATGTGGATGATAAATATTCCCTAGTAAATTCTGAAGTATAAACAATCTCGGATAAAAATGAGATTGTGAGATTTTCCCTTACCTTAGGTCCGTTATGCTTTGTATGTATCCAAACCTCCTGTATAATGATTTAAATAATGTCATTGACTTATTACAGAATCATATTCATTGTTATGATATCATATATGGTCATATTCTTATCTTTTTATTAGTAATATTGTTATTTGTTATTCGGGTGTTCATTGCTTTATGTTCTTATGCATGTTTTGTCGAATAAATTCTTATTCATCTTTTTAGGTTATAGATACCTCATTGATAGAATGGTATTAGTGTAATATATATCTCATTTATTAATTCAATTCATTTATATAATCATTATTCAATGAAGATCATGTAGAACGAGTCGCATCACATCATGGAGACGGTAGGCCGTACGTACGCACGAGCGATGATATCATTCTCATGATCATGGAATTGTATTGAAGTCTATAGTGTATAATATTTCAGAATCAATATTACTTTAAAATTATCATATATAGTTATTTCTTCCATCATATACCCATCCAAGTATGTTAGTGATGAAATAAAAGATTACACCACAGCGTAGAGATGGTAGGTCATACGTACGCACGCGTGGTGATTTCATTTCTTTCATAGGATAAATAGAAGATAGAAAATGGTTGTTTCATATTCATAATAAAATATCAGTATACAATTTATACTGTAGTTATTACTTAATAATGAAACAACTCATATAGAGGAAGTAGAAGAAGAAATAAGTTTGAAAGAATCGGTAAAGGATATTACCTCTTCTTCAACGCGCCTCTTCTTAACCTCCTCTTAGAGCACTAAATTTGGTCTTGGAAGAGAACCAGGACCTCTAGTTTATTTCTAGGGAAGTGGATAAGATAAATTTTCAGGGATTGGCTGAGATTTAAGGCTCAAAATGGTGTGAGGAGGAGAGGGAGGAGGTGCCCTTTTATAAGGGAAGAGAGGGGCACTTTTGGAAACCTCTAAAATATTAATTTATAATAAACTCTAACCCCACTTAAAAACTTCAAAATTGACTCCAATTATGATATTAGATAATATAGGGTTGTAATATCATCAACCAATTAAATTTATACATGTTTTTATTTTATTTTAAACCTTATCATTTTGATTTATCCTTATTTAATCTATTTAATTTTATTTTTTGTAATAATGTTATAAATTTTATATGGTTAAAAATACTTACTTATGTGTTCTTAATTATACATAATTTTATACTTTATGTCATTTTAGATTATATAATTTTTAATTTTTAATTTTTAAAATATTTTTATGATTTTTAAACAATTTAATAATATAAAATTTCAATACTGTCAATTTTGACACAAGTCATTTATTTGAATTTAAATAAAATACACACATAAGATATGTTCGAACCAAAATATTTAAATTATTCCTAACATTTCATATTTATATAGAAAATTAATGGAGAACATTAATTAGTTCATATAATATTTATTTTAATATTTCTAAGACCATTTATTTGATATTTCAATCAATGAAATAATTTATACATCACTATTGTGTCCTCATTAAAGATAATTATTTTATCCCTAAAAATTATAAATAAATTCTCATGATGTAGATAATTTTACTATATTTCTGGAGACTATTCTTGTTTGAAGTTTCATTAAGTTTATCACTAAATTAAAATTATTATACTTATAAGATTTAAGAGAGTGACATGTTGTCACTTTCTTTGGTTTTAATAATAATTAAATTATTTTCATGGTACAAAGTTCATAAAATGAATCTATTCTGATCCTTAGGTGATATGGGTCAACTTTTAGTCATCCAATAGAATTTTGGCATGTGTTAGTGTAATTTTATAATCTTATTTTTAACCTTAATTACCCGATTTACCTTTAACTGCAATAAAGAAAAATTACCGTAGTTACTATTCATAATATTAAAAAAATAAAAGTAACATATTAACATAATTTAGACCCACTGAATTAAAATATGGAATCCATTTTTCAAAATTAAAAACACATAAGTTGTAGTATTTAATTTAAAATTAATCCCGTTGTTTAGAAAACGGGTTTTAAAAGTTAAAACATTGCTAAATATTGAAATGTTTTTACTTATGAATTCAATGTAAAATTAATGGTAATGATATAAATTATATTAAATGGTAAAAATATATTCTATTTATACTTTAAAACCATTAAATATTATAATTTAACCATATAAATTATTGCGATGAAAAAAGTTGTTTTTAATTTAAATATAGCGTGTTTTTACTATTCATTAAAATATGAAAGTTATCAGAATAATATGAAAATTTTATCCAAAGTAAATTTTTATATCCTAATTCCAAATAAGAATTTTATTTTGTCAAATTGAACTTATAAACATGTTAAAAACTTGATTTAATGTGGGTGCACCATCAAAAGGCGGAAAAACTACATTTTTGGAAAAATACTTATTTTACCCGAAAAAATTATTTTGTTCTCATACCATGTTCTAGAAAATATGTAGGATGAATAATAATGTTATAAAATTCAAAATTTAGTTAATTCAATTCATAACGGCTAGTTCATAATAATATTATAACAATATATCATTGTTTAGTGAAACCCAGTATTGCGTACTACACACACTATCGAGGAAGGCCGTGGTTGCATGTAATGCAAGACAAGCCAGTGTTGTGTGTAGTGATAGATTCCTTTGGTGTTGAATATAACATAAAAAAATATTTCTCATAAAATCTCAGGGTGTTACATTCTACCCCCCTTAAAATGAATTTCACCCTCAAAATTCGTCATTTCATAACAAACAGATGAGGATACCTCTCCCTCATCATATCCTCAAGTTCCCATGTAGCTTCTTCTAATTGGTGGTTCCTCCATAAAACTTTAACCAAGAGAGTGGTCTTGTTTTGTAGAACTTTTTCGCTATGATCCAGAATCTCTATCGGCTGTTCTTCATAAAAAAGATCTTGCTCCAGCGGTACAACTTCTGAGCTGAGTACATGTGAAGGATCAGGTATGTACTTTCTCAGGAGAGATACATGGAACACATCATGAAATTGAGAGAGATTCGGTGGAAGCACCAATTGATAAGTTACCTTCCCAACATGATCCAGTATTTAGAAAGGATAGATATACCTAGGGCTCAGCTTTCCCTTCTTCCCAAATCTCATTACTCTCTTCCAGGGAGATATTCATAAGAACACTTTATCACCCACTTCAAAATTTAGGTCTTTTCTTCAGTTATCGGCATAACTTTTTTGTCGACTCTCAGCTGCTCTTATGTGTTGTTGAATAGATCGGACCTTTTCTACCATCTCATCAACAAGATCATGTCTTAATAGCTTTCTTTCCCCAACTTCATCCCAGCAAGTTGATGTTCGGCATTTCTTTCCATAGAGAGATTCATAAGGAGCCATATGAATACTGGAGTGAAATCTATTATTATAAGAAAATTTCACCAAAGGTAGGTGTTGATCTCAACCACCTTTTAAATCCATAGAGCAAGCTCTCAATATGTCTTCTAGAGTTTGAATTTTCCTCTCAGACTGACCATCTATCTGAGGATGATAAGCAGTACTGAAACTCAACTCTGTATCCAAAGTATGCTGAAGACTTCACCAAAACTTTGAGGTAAACCTTAGATCCCGATCAGATATAATGGAAAGTGGTACTCCATGCAATCTTACCACTTCCTTTACATATATCCTGGAAATCTGATCAAGAGAGAAATCCTCTCTAATAGGAATGAAGTGTTCCGAATTCATAAGACGATCAACTATAACCCAGATATCATTATTGTCTTTGGATATTTTAGGAATTCCAATGACAAAGTCCATAATGATGTTTTCCCATTTCCATTATGGTATGGGTAATGGTTGTAACATCCCCTTAGACTTCTGTCTCTCAGCTTTAACTTGTTGACAAACCAATCATCAAGAGTCATATTCAGCAACATCTCTTTTCATGCCATCCCACCAGAAGTACTCTTTCATATCCCAATACATCTTCGTGCTTCTAGGGTGAATAGAGAATGAATAACTATGAGATTCATCCAATATTTCCTTCTTTAATTATAGGATGGGAGGAACACAAACCCGATTCCTAAACCTTATTATTTCATCACAATCAATGTGGAATTCAGGAACATTTCTCACCTTCTTTTGTAACTCTACATCTTCTTTCTGTGCCTCTTTAATCTTCACATGTATAGATGGTTGAACATTCATTTGAGAAAGATAATATTTTTCCCCTTACACTATAATTCCAAGATCCAGCCTTTGTAAATAGATAAATATTGGATCTTTTGTGATCCTCATCATGGATAAGCTAGTATGGTCTTGTCGACTTAATGCATCTGCCACCTTGTTCGCTTTCCCAAGGTGGTAATGAATTGAGCAGTCGTAATTCTTAATCAGCTCCAACCATATTCTTTGGTCTATATTCATCTCCTTTTGTGTGAAAATATACTTTAAACTTTTATGATCAGTATAAATATCACACCTTTCGCCATAAAGATAATGCCTCCAAATCTTTAATGCAAAGATTAATGCAGCTAACTCCAAATCTTGAGTTGGGTAATTTTGCTCATGGATTTTTAACTATCGTGAGGCATAATCTATCACCATATCATTTTTCATAATAATACACCCCATCCCCTTCTTGGATGCATCACATTAGATTACAAACCTTTCTCCACTACGAGGTAGTGTGATCACGGGTGCACTGGATAACCTTCTTATTAACTCCTTGAAATTCTCTTTACACTCCTCTGTCCAAAAGAACTTAACTCCTTTTTTAGTCAACCTGGTGAGTGGATTAGATAATCGTGAAAAATATTTCACAAAACGTCGATAATATCCAGCCAAACCAAGAAAACTTTGGATCTCAGTTACTGTTGTTGGTCTTGACCATCTTTCGATAACCTCTATTTTTTCTGGATCCATAGATATCCCCTCTTTTGAGATTATGTGACCCAAAAATGAAACTTTTTTAATCCAAAATTCACACTTGGTAAATTTGGCATAATGATTCTCCTTTCTTAGGGTCTTTAATACAATTATCAAGTGATCTTCATGTTCTTCCTTGCTCTTTGAATAGACAAGAATATCGTCTATAAAGACTACCACAAACTGATCAAGATAGTCTCTAAAGACTCTATTCATTAGATCCATGATGATAGTAGGGGCATTAGTAATACCAAATGTAATCACTATAAATTCATAATGTCCATACCTTGTATGGAAAGCTATCTTTGGTATATCCTCCCTTTTGAACCTTAATTGATGATACCCTAAATGAAGATCAATCTTGGAAAAGTATTGATCTCTCCGTAGTTGGTCAAATAATTCATCAATTCATGGGAGAGGATATTTTTTCTTGATAGTGATCTTTTTAAGTTCTCGATAATCAATGCAGAGTCTCATTGATCCATCTTTCTTCTTAACAAATAGAATAGGTGCTCCCCAAGGTGATGCGCTAGGGCGTATGAATCCCTTATCAAGATTCTCTTGGAGTTGCTTCTTCAATTCCTACAACTCAATTAGGGCTATTCTATAAGGTGTCTTTGCAATAGGTAAAGCACCCGGTACGAGTTCTATTTAAAACTCAACTTCATGATTTGGTGGAATACCTAGAAATTCCTCTGGAAAGATATCATCAAACTCCCGTACAATGGGCATATTCTTAATCGTGAGTTTCTCTCCAACTATTTGAGATAAATAACCTTCATTTATTGGAATCAAGACCCATAAGATGGAATAAATTTCCACTAGAAGGTTATATTCATCCTTGCATCGATAGATGATCATAGATTGATCAGGAATATGAAATGTGACTTCCCTTCTTTAGAAATTGATATGATATCCTTATAAATAAAGCCAATCCATGCCAATAATCACATCAAATTCCACTATAGGAAGGATCACAAGATTTTCAGGAAGCACTTTCCCACAAACTTCAATTGGAGAAGAATTTTAAACTTTTGATGCGACTATTGTGCCATTAGGGGTTGTCACGACTAACTCAACATCTAATTGTTGAGGTAATACAGCGATACCCTGAGAAAATTCTTCAAAAATAAAAGAGTGGGTGGATCCAGAATCAAATAAAACATTTTCTACTTTAAATTGGATGGTAAGTGTACCTTTTACCACTTCGTTATCGTACTCCACATCACCGATAGAAATTGCATGTGACTTTCCTTTGTCTTTGGCCTTAAGAGTTTGTTAATGTCGATCATCATCATCAACCCTTGGATTAGGGCACTGATTAGCATAATTCCCCATTTCTTTACACTTGTAACATTGAAGTGTAGGAGGTGCATTCTATGTATCCTTTTCTTTGTTTGCATCACTAAACATTTTTTTACCATCACTACGGCATTCAAATGCCCAATGACCTTCTTTTCCACATTTGAACCATTTACTTGTCCCTTTAAGACAATTCCCTCCATGTTTCTTTCCACACTTTGAGTATAAGGTAAAACTCATCTTCTTTTCAATGTGCTATTTAGATTTCCCTTTGAATTCCATTTTCCTCTTATTATCAAACCCATGTGACTGATGGGTTACTCCAATCTCCATCTCAACCTTGAGAGCACATCAAACAATTTCCCCGTAGCTATTGAAGTCCCTTATGGCTAATGCCCTTCGAAGGCTTGGTTTTAAGCCACTAAAGAATTGATCGATCTTAATCTCGGGTTGGATAATAATCCTAGAAGCGTACATTGCAAGCCTTGTAAAATTTTCTTCGTAGATACCAACAGATTCATTATCATTTTTCTTTAGTTCAAGAAATTCCTTCTCCATCTTTGTTCGAAGAATACGAGGAAAGTATTTATTGAAAAATAAGTTTATGAACTCGTCCCATTCCATGGACTCAATTTCGTCTCTTTGCCTCATATTCTTGATAAGATTCCACCATTGATCAGATTCACCTTCTAAACGATATACTGCTAAAATGACTTTATCATGTTCAGAACATTAAAGAACTGAAAATATCTTTTCAGTGGTACTGATTCATTGTTTAGCCACTAATGGATCAGTAGACCCGCTGAATGAGGGTGGACGCTGCCTCATGAAGGATTCAATAGAATTTTGCTCCTTCCTTTGCTCGTTTGGAAGTCCTGCATGGTTCATAGTTTGAGAAAGTTGTGTGAGAATGGCTACCAGATTTTTCATTCCAGCTCCCATAACGTTTGGTTGCTCAGGGGTACAATTATTGCATTGTCCGTCGTATTCAGCATTAACACGGTTCCTTCGGGTTCCATCCATTGACTAAAACCAATAAGTATAGTGTGAGAAACACTAATCATAATAGGAAAACCGCATAATCAAGAATACATAAGGTCTTATCATAGTTTATTCATGTCCATTTCTAAAACACTAAGATTTTGTCCTATACTTAGACATATCCTTAGGGTTCTTACTAAGGATTTCACATCCTAGTTTCCAAAGGTTGACTATACCTTTCCTCTGATACCAACTATAATGACCCATAATTTACATACATTGTTATTACTTCAGAATTGAAGCATACTTATTACAACATATAACAAAACCAGTGTCTTTAGAAACTGGGAAACATAAACAACTAGTTCATAAAGAATCTACATTGTCTCCCATTTATTTCATCATATTTAGAGTCCCTTTTGGCATAACCTACTTAGTACCCTTCTTCCTGGCCTGGGGAAAATAAAACATACAAAAGGGTGATCTCAAATGCTCAGTAAGGGTAAACAAAAGAAATATCAATCATATTATATTCATAAGAACATAACATTTTGAAAATCTTAACCTTCAAAAGAGATCATAATATCATAACGTGGGATAAATCATAGTAGTGAAATTTAATCCCAATAATCATAACATAAAACATAAAACTTTGTGGCATACACACATAATCATAGGAAATCATTTCATAGTAGTCAAGACTCATTTCCAAGACTATCCTAGCGGAAAAATTTCATTTCTAAACCGAGTTCACTCCACGTTCCAGTCCTGTATCACTGAACCAGATTAACCTGCCGTTCCAGCCATGTCTATCTCATGAGATATAAATCTTTACTCAATGCATTGGAGGGAGTTATAGTTCCCACCCATCTCATAATGAAACCATTCTTATTTGTTCTACAAAATCATATATCATAGCATAACCCGTGTAATAAAAATGGGATTCTTAAACATCATGCCATCATAACATAATCCATATAAGATAAAAGGACTTCATAAAAATAATTCCATCATAACGTAATCAAATAAATGTAAAAATATGGATAGAAAAAAAACCTTATATTATCTTATATGGAAAATAATTTTGATAAAACACTTGAACTCCATTCTTGAGGAAAATATCCTTTCTACTTCAAAAACATTTTTTCCTTTCTTAACATGTCATAAAATTTTAAACTAAAAGAATTTAATTAAAAATAAACTTGAAAACCTATAAAGTAAGCTTCATGGAAATAATGTTCTATGAAATCATAAAAATCCATTCATTCTGTATAAGTTAAAAAAACATTCTTTTCGTACTTTGGCCGGAAAAGTCAAAAACTACCTCGTACTAAAAACGACAAAAGATTCCTTTCATATCTTTTGCTAAAAACTCACCAATGGGTAAAATTGGATTTAAAAAATTTTAGGAGGATAGAAATAATATTACATATTGAGGAAAATTGATGTGGATGATAAATATTCCCCAGTAAATTCTGAAGTACAAACAATCTTGAATAAAAATGAGATTGTGATATTTTCCCTTACCTTAGGTCTGATATGCTTTGTACATATCTGAACCTCCTGTATAATGATTTAAATAATGTCATTGACTTATTACAGAATCATATTCATTATTATGATATCATATATGGTCATATTCTTATCTTTTTATTAGTAATATTGCTACTTATTATTCGGGTGTTCATTGCTTTATGTTCTTATGCATGTTTTGTCGAATAAATTCTTATTCCTCTTTTTAAGTTATAGATACCTCATTTACAGAATGGTATTAGTGTAATATATATCATATTTATTTACTCAATTAATTTATATAATCATTATTCAATAAAGATCATGTAGAATGAGTTGCATCACATCGTGGAGATGGTAGGCCGTACGTACGCACGAGCGATGATATCATTACCATGATCGTGGAATTGTATTGAAGTGTATGGTTTATAATATTTAAGAATAAATATTACTTTAAAATTATCATATATAGTTATTTATTCCATAATATACCCATCCAATTATGTTAGTGATGAAATAAAATATTACACCACAGCATGGAGACGGTAGGTCGTACGTACGCACGCGTGGTGATTTTGTTTCTTTCATAGGATGGATAGAAGATAGAACATGGTTGTTTCATATTCATAATAAAATATCATTATGCAATTGATACTGGAGTTATTACTTAATAATGAAACAACTCATATATAGGAAGTATAAGAAGAAATAAGTTTGAAAGAATCGGTAAAGGATATTACCTCTTCTTCAACGCGCCTCTTCTTAACCTCCTCTTAGGGCACTAAAGTTGGTCTTGGAAGAAGACCAGGACCTCTAGTATGCTTATAGGGAAGTGGAGAATAGAAATTGTAAGGGGTTTTCTGATCATGAAGGCTCAAAATGGTGTGAGGAGGAGAGGGAGGAGGCGCCCTTTTATAAGGGAGGAGAGGGCCACTTTTGGAAACCTCTAAAATATTAATTTATAATAAACCCTAACCCAACTTAAAAACTTTAAAAGTGACTAAAATTAGGATATTAGATAATATAGGGTTGTAATATCATGAAACAATTAAATTTAGACATGTTTTTATTTTATTTTAAACCTTATCATTTTGATTTATCCTTATTTAATCTATTTAATTTTATTTGTGTTAATAATGTTATAAATTTTATATGGTTATAAATACTTAATTATGTGTTCTTAATTATACATAATTTGATACTTTATGACATGTTAGATAATATAAATTTTAATTTGTAATTTTTAAAATATTTGTGTGATTTTTAAACAATTTAATAATATAAAATATCAATAGTGTCAATTTTGACACAATTCATTTATTTGAATTTAAATAAAATCCAAACAAAATATATGTTCAAAAAAAATATTTAATAGATTCATAACATGTCATATTTATCTAGAAAATTAATGTATCACATTAATTACTTCATATAATATTTATTTTAATATTTTTAAAACCATTGATTTGATATTTCAATCAATGAAATAATTTCTACATCACTATTGTGTCCTCATTAAAGATAATTATTTTATCCCTAAAAATTATAAATAAATTATCATGATGTAGATAATTTTATTAGATTTCTGCAAACTATTCATGTTCAAAGTTTCATGAATTTTATCACTAAATTAAAATTATTATACTTATAAGATTTAAGAGAGTGACATGTTGTCACTTTCTTTGGTTTTAATAATAATTAAATTATTTTCATGGTCAAAAGTTCATAAAATGAATCTATTATGACCCTTATGTGATATGGGTCTACTTTTATTCATTCAATAGAATTTTTTCTGGTGTTAGGGTAATTTTATAATCTTATTTTTACCCTTAATTACTGAATTTACCTTTAACTGCAGTAAAGAAAAATTACCGTAGTTACTATTCATAATATCAAAAAAATAAAAGTAACCCATTAATATAATTTAGACCCACTGAATTAAAATATGGAATCCATTTTTCAAAATTTAAAACACAGAAGTTTCAGTAATTAATTTTAAATTAATCTCGTTGTTTAGAAAACGGGTTTTAAAAGTTAAAACATTGCCAAAGATTGAAATGTTTTTACCTATGAATTAAATGTAAAATTAATGGTAATGACATAAATTATATTATATGGTAAAAATATATTCTATTTATACTTTAAAATAATTCAATATTATAATTTAACTATATAAATTATTGCGATGAAAAAAAGTTGTTTTTAATTAAAATATAGCATGTTTTTACTATTCATTAAAATATGAAAGTTATCAGAATAGTATGAAAAATTTATCCAAAGTAAATTTTTATATCCTAATTCCAAAGAATAATTTTATTTTCTAAAATTTAACTTATAAACATGTTAAAAACTAGATTTAATGTGGGTGCGCCATCAAAAGGCGACAAAACTACATTTTTGGAAAAATACTTATTTTAGCTGAAAAAATTATTTTGTTCTCATACCATGTTCTAGAAAATGTGTAAGATGACAAATAATGTTATAAAATTCAAAATGTAGTTAATACTATTAATAACAGCTAGTTCATAATAATATTATAACAATATATCATTGTTTAGTGAAACCCGGTATTGCGTACTACACGCGCTATCGATGAAGGTCATGATTGCATGTAACGCAAGCCAAGCCAGTGTTGTGTGTAGTGAAAGATTCCTTTGGTTTTTCATATAACATAAAAAAATATTTCTCATAAAATCTCAGGGTGTTATAGTACCAATGAAATTGGATGGCATTCTTATAGGATTGAAACTTTGAAATTTCATATACACAATGCAAGGGTAATGTTGTGGTTGATGTGTTAAGCAAGAAGTCGCAAGGTGATGTATTGTGTGAATTTAAAGATTCCTGTAGTTTGATAGAAGAGATATCAGTGATGCATCTTGATATGGTAGAGGTTGGTGGTAGAGGTTTTCTTTTCCCGATGACAGTGAAATCATCTTTATTGGAAAATTTAGAGGAGTCTCAACTATGGGATCTTGAATTGAAGGTCTAAAGAGACTGATTTATCTTTGGTGATGCCCCTGATAGTTAGTATGAGGATGATCGGTATCAGGTGTTGTTTTGGGAATAGATTTTCTTCCCTTTGGTGATCTATTCTATAGTTCTCTATGAGTTCCATAGCTCACCCTTAGCAGCATATCCTGGAAGGAAAAATATTTATCGAGATCTGAGAGGGAGGTTTTAGTGTTCTGGGTTAAGTTGTATAGTTGCAGTGTTTGTGTCTTGATGTTTAGTCTTCTAGAAGGTGAATGTTAGGAACCGTGTTCTTGGTGGTTTTCTCTAGCTATTATATGTTCCTCAGTGGAAGTGGGAGTACATCTCTATAGACTTTATTAGTAGTTCACCTTGAGATAAAGGAGTCTTTGATGTTATATGGGTGATAGTGGATCATTTTATAAAATCATCCCACTTTATAGTGGTTGAAGAGTCAAGCTCGGTGTAGGTTTTATTGAGGCAGTATCTAGAATAGGTGGTGAGACTTCGCAGCGTCCCAAGGATGGTCATCTCTGATTATAATCCTCATTTTATCTCTAGGGTGTGGAGAGGTATCCAACATTATTTTGGATCTCAGTTATTCCTTAACACTTCTTTTTAACTACAAATAGATAGTCAAATAGAGAAAACCATCCAGACTCTTGAAGATATGTTATGTTCTTGTGTCTTGTATTTTGGATGTTTATAGATAAGGTCCTTTGGTAAATTTTTCTTAAAATAATATTTTTCACTCTACCATCAGTATGGAACTGTTTAAAGCTTTTTATGTCCAACCTTTTCATTCTCCATTATACTATACTGGGGTCAAAGATTCATCAATTCTCATGCCAAAGCTAGTATTGAACACAACATAGATGGTTTAGGTAATTCATGAGAGGATAAAGGTAGTGAAGGATCATCAAAATTCCTATTTTGATCATAGGAGGAGACCTCAGGAGTTCAACATTGGAGATCATGTGTTCCTAAAGGTTACTCCTCATCATGGGAAGAAAAGTTTTGGTCATGGGAGTAATATTTCTCCCTATTTTTTGGACTTTTGAGGTGTTAGATCATGTTATAGTCATGGTGTATCAGATAGAACTTCCCCCATGGATTATTTGGATGCATGATGTATTACATGTGTCACAACTCCACAATTATCTTCATGAAAATTCCCACATCATTGATTTGGTTAAGATCGATGTTGACGATGATGTGACCTTCGAGGAGCATCCTGTGGAGAACCACGACCATCAGGAGAAGGTTTCTCACATTCATGTTATTCCCTTAGTTCGTGACCTTTGGTGATATGGTGGTATGGAGGAGGGTTCCTAGGAACTTGGGTCACATATATGTGCTTATTATCTAGAGCTATTTGTTGTTTATTCTATCATAGAAATTCTCTTTGTGGTTTAAACCTTTTTTGGTTTATGAGATGGTTTCATCTTATTGCTTTGTTGGTAAACTTTCTCTTCATTGAGAGTTATCTCCCCCAAGAGAGTTTTTAGGAGCTGATTGTTGGTGTTATGTGGTTTTTCACTTTGTTCCACTGAGTGAGTTGGTTGAGATCCTATGTTGGTGAGATTCTTGAGAGGTATACTATGTGGTGGTTGTTCATACAATCATTTTTCCTTATTACCTATTGGATTCTCAAGCATGAGAATAGTTTGAGGGGAATCTAATATAAGGGATCAGATTCTTAAAGCCCTTTGTTTATGAGTTTTGGGTGTTGGATATTCTCATATGAGGCTCGAGAGGGAGAGGGGGATTTAGGCTCAAATATCAACTGTGAGGTTTCTACAGTGTGGAGCCTTGGGCTACACTATAGGGTAGGTCGCTGCAACATAGAGATCCTAGTTGCAGTATAAGGAGGCTTGAGGGAGGATTTTGGATCCACTTCCAATTCTAACATAGTTGTGTTAAGGATCAAGGCTGCAATGTAGGCCCTTCACTGGTGGTCAATCATTTTAGCATAGAAAATCCCAACTACAGTGTAGGGGTTTGAGGTGGTTTTGACAATTTGGGGGTAGATACACCGTGGAAGTGGGTTGTGGCATAACCTCCCTTCTTAGTGAATGGGGTCTATGGTGTGGTGGTTTAGGTTGCACCGTATTCCCTCCCTAGGTAGATAGAGTTTGTTTTGTGTTCAGTGCCATGTTCTTTAGACACAATTTGAATAGGTAAGTTTCTCTATGGTCTAGGGGGGCTATGTCATGGTCTAAGTGGTATGGGTCATGGTCTAGGAGTCTTCACCATAGTCTTCTAATTTTATTTAACCTATAAATAACCAAACTCCCCCTAAAAAATATATTCTCCCATCCTTCTCTCTTAAACCCTAGGTTCCCTAGATATCATTTTGAAGGCCTTGAAGCCCCCTTTCAATCGAAATCAACCCCCACCTTCTAGGGGTCAATTTGTGGTGATCTAAAGTTATTTATACCCCTTCTTCTTGTGGTTTCTTCTCATTTTGATCCAATTTTTCTCATGATCTTCTTTCCATGATATGGTGGATTATATCCATCATTTTAATGGAGTATCTTTTGATGTTATTAGCATGGTTGTGTCATGACATCCTTAGAGGGATGTAATTTCCTTGCATGATAGGTGATCAAAGATCTGTGTTGTCATTTGGTTCTCACGTAAAGAACATTTACACCTTGAGGTAGGGGATTCATTATTTCTCCTTCATATTATGTGCAATCTTAAATTGACCATTCTTTTTCTTTTTTGGTAGTTGTGTAATTATCCCAAATAAAGGATAAAATGGATTAATTAAATAATGGTTTATGGTTATAGCAATCACATGTGTTCCTTCATAGTAATAATGGTTTTCCTCTTGATTTAAAAGATAGTATTCTATTTATGTTATTCTATTTAGAATGTTTTCTATGATTGGGTTTATCATGTTAAATTGATGAAATTGGTTAAATAATTTAAAGCTGGTAATTTTTTGGTTCGCTAAATAATTAAAGAGGAATGGTTAATGAATCCTTGGATTCTTATAGTTTTATGGTAATAAAATTAATGAATGATGCATGTTTAATTGAGTTTTTTCTTCTATGTGCTAATTGAATTGACTAAAGAACATGAATATGACAATACTTACTATGGATAATAATAAAAGGAATGATAAAATGAAAACTATTCTTCTCATAGTTTATTGAAATAAGAAGTTATGATGCATAGAATGTTTAAATAATTTGATAGCTTATTATAGCTGATGCCTTAGGTTTCATATGGTTGTAACCTGTGATAATTGAATCGGTTAATTCAATATGTAATAAGAACTATTTTTTTCATAAATATAAAATTTTTTTACTGAGTATGAACATTTTCTTATGAAGGTTGAATGCCTTGTGTTTGGGTCCAAGTGATCTTGTTTTCATGTAAATGTCGGATTCCTTGTTTTAGGGAATAGTTTCCCTATTGACCTTGTTAGTTGTTTGTTTCCTTCTATGTTTCTATAGATGTGAGTGTTGTTACGTGATGTGATGTGAGCCTGGGATGGATGATGAGATATGGGTGGGGAGACTTGTGGTTGTGGCAATAGTTGACACCTTTGATGGCGAGATGCATGGTGATGTTCATGATGGTGTTGAGGATGGAACTAGGATGATGGAACTGGTTGAAGTTGGGATTACCCATTGATGTGTTGAAAGTTGGGATTCTTTCTTGTTAATTTTATACTTAAGGTTAGATGATCGAGTTTATTGTTTATCTGCATTCCTTTCCCCACTACTTGAGGTAACTGGATGTGCTTAAATATTATTCTCTTTTATGGAAACTCCTAGAGTTTGTGAAATTATGGAATGGTAAATGATTAATAAATGTTTTAACTCATGGGGTTGGTTCCTACTAGAATAAAAATGGTAATGTAAATCTTTAGAAACTATGGACCCAGTTGAATTATGGAAGGAGGGCATGGAATTCACATTAATGTTTAATGAAATTTAATTCAAAATGATGTTAAATAATGGCTCATGAATTAATTAACATCAAGTTAATTGATAAAATGAAATAATAATGTAATTTAACTCTCCTTGTTTTCTCATGTGTTTATATGATATCTAGTTCTTAGCAGTGGTAGCCAGGTGTTTGAGAGATGATAGTTTTATCTTATCCTAAGACTAGGTTAATATTCATAGTGTGGTAGTGATCTATATTATATGTTTTATGTTTTTTGATTTCATACGCTACCCCCATCCATTTTGGTATGGTGAATGACACCTAGTGGACTCTGGAAGGGTGTATTCACCAACATCTCGGTTGGTGAGGTTCGTTGGCTGACTATAACCTCTAGACCCGCTCTCTTATCTTGGTAGTATTATATGCTATTATACATTATGGTTAGTTTACCATATATGTGAGTAGAGGGTTTTAATGGATTTTTGTTATTTCACACGCATGTATCCCTAGTTATAGTATTCAAATGGTTATTATAGGTATGATGTGCATGGGTTTTGATGGTTTGTGGTACATACTTAGTGTATGGGCTATAATGGATTGAGATAAAATACCTAACGTATAATACATGGCATGTGACTATGGTGGCTCCCAAAAACTACCTGGTTACTATATGGAGATGTGGCATGGGGTGATGAGATGATGTGATGCACGATGTGCATGTTATGATACTTAGCCCATGTGTCTTCGAGCTTGCTTATTTTGGAGAGAGATGACTCGAGATGTATGATTTTGGGGAAGAGAAGAAAGCCGGTGGGGAAGTGGTAGTAGGGTAATTTCATTTTCTATTATATTATATGATCTCTTGTAAATGATACTTGGTGAGAGATAGTCGTGGTGAGGCTGTGAGCTTAGTATACTTGTATAGTTGATATGTTAGCTTCACTTTTTGTTCACTAGGCTTTAGTATGATTTATTTATATTTTGCACAAGAGTTTCTGGAAAGGATCCTACTGAATATACCTATTATTCTCACTCTATGTATATATAAACTATTTTTTAGGTCAGCAGGATCTGGTTGAAGATTGGGCTGGATATTACTATCTTTTAGTCGTTTAGGAGTTGTTTGGGCTTCATGGTCACTGCTGAGTTTATATTTTTGGTACTTGCAGTTCCCTTTTAATTTGTATTAGTTTTATATAAAATTATATGAATATACTTGGGATAAATTTTATCTTTATCTAAGTATGAGTTGATTGGTGTACATGTCTTATCTCTCTTTCCCTATTTTTCTCTTAGTGGATAATGCCTTCTATTTGTATATATGTTATACCCTTAGTGATTGTCACCAACCAGTTGCCTATTGGAGGCGAGATTTGGGTGGTCACTATCTCTCTTCTCTCATTACCAACCCAAGAGGGGTACCTTTGGGGGAAGGGGGTCATGACAGGTCTTCTCCTAGAGATCCCATCTTATCAATATAGGGGTTAAGACTATTTGGTTGTTCACCAACAACAAATTACTTGATTAAAATAAATATTTAGTATCACATACTATATAAAAAATGGTCTTACATAACCATTGACAAGATTCTCACAACACTTACATGAATGTAAAGTGTTAAAATTAAATTTTATGATTATACTCACTATAAGTGTGGTTGAACTAATTATATAAAATCATTGTTCAACATGAGTATAAAGAAATAAATATATTTTCCATTAACAACAAAAATGATTATATTGAAAAAATTATATCTTTTTAGTCTGAATTAATATTTAATTGAAGGATTTTAATTTATTATGCATAAATTCTATCTTGTTTTATCCTTTACACAACTTGTTAATATTAAGTGGATGTTACTTAATTAACTAACCGTGTAGGATAAAACATTTACACGTAATTCATTTATTTAATTTCTGTATTTTCACATTAATTCATTTATTTATGTGATTGCAACCTTGCATCCATAAAAAATAATTTCATAGAAATAAATAATTAATTAATTAAATGAATTATTCATGAGCTTTATCTAACAGTTGAGTTAATGAGTGGACATTAAATAAACCTTTGACCTAGGGGAAATAACTCCTATTTTTGGTCATGGAATGGGTTACAATATTCCACCTATTCACCTTTGTATCACTTGGTTTGGAATCATTGTTGATCCATCTTGGCCTTTCCTTCATGTTTTAGCAAGTTGTTACTGATTTTCATCATCATAGGTATCTTTTTGAGAGATAATTTCAATGGTGGAAGCCACCACCACTTGGTTAGTAGCCTTGAAACAATTTCCAGAATCCAAAATATTACATTGAGCATCATATTATAGATCAATCAAGTTAAATTAATTACAATTAGATACATGACTAATCACATTTCCTTTAGAAGGTTGAATAGGGCCCGTAATTCTTATAAAAATTACATGATTTTTGGAAGGGTTTTGTAAGTGCCCAGATCCTGGTATCCCTTCCTTTGTGAGTTTGGGGTGTTGGAGGTTCCTAGAGGGTGATCAAGGTGTAAATAGGGGAGTTAAAATAAAATCTTAACTGAAAGGTTTCTATGGTGTGGAGCCTTGGGTTGTGCCCCAAGGTAGGTCGTTGCGGTGTGGAGAGACCAGTTGTGGCATAACAAGGTTCAAGGGAGGATTTCACAGCCATTGAAAATTATGACATAGTTTCATTATAGAGTGGGGAAATAGTGTAAGGCTTTCACCAATGGTTTAGTAATGCAGTGTCGAGAATCTCGGCTGTAACATAGGGGTTTGAGGTGGTTCCACCAATTTGGGGGTAGTTGCATCATAGAGGTGGGTTATGAAATAACATACCTTCTTAGTGAATGGGGTCTATAACATGGTTTTTTAAGTTGTACCATAGTCCCTCCTCATGTAAAAATGATTTTTCCATGGTTGGTTCCATGTTCTTTGGATGTGGTTTGACCAGGCAGGTTGCACCATGGTCTAGGGGGCCAATGTTGTGGTCTTGGTGGTCTGTGCAGTGGTTTGGGAGGTTTTTTCATGGTATTATAATTTTCAACTGGACTATAAACACCTGAACCCCCTCCAAACCATCTTTTATCCCATCCTTATCTCTTAAAACCTAGGTTCCTCATATATCCTTTTGAATGCCTTGAATCACCCTTTCGATCGGAATCAACCATACTTCTTTGAGGGATCAATTTGTGGTGATCCAAGGTGAGTTCTACCCCTTATTCATGTGGTTCCTTCTCTATTCAATATAGTTTTCCTCTTATTATTATTTCCATGATATGAAGAATGATCTCCATCATTCTAATGGATTTTCTTTTGATGTTCTTGGCATGGTTGTGGTGTGGCGTCCTTAGATGGATGAAGTTTCTTTGCAGGGGAGGTGATCAGAGATCCATATTGTCATTCCACTTTCACATGAATAACATTGACACCTTGAGGTAGGGGATTTGTTTCTTCTCATTTATATTATGTGAAATTATAAATTGACTCTGATTTATCTTTTTGGGTGGTGGAGTAATTAACCTTAATAAAGGATATACCATATTAATTAAATAATGGTTTATGGTTATAGCAATCGCATGTGTTCCTTCACCGTGATAAAAAATTTCCTCTTGATTTTATAGATAGTGTGTTTTTTATGTTATGTTATTTAGAATTTTTTTTATGATAGGGTTTAGAATATTAAGTTGATAAAAATGGTTAAAGAACATAAAGATTGTAATTTTTTGTTGGCTAATGAATTAAGGAGGCATGATTAATGAATCCTTATATTCTTATAATTTTATGGTAATCAAATTGATGCATGATTCATGTTTAATTGAATTTGATCTTCCATTTGCTAATAAAATTGCATAAAGAACATGAAGTTATTATTTATTATTGAGGATAATAATAAAAGGCATGCTAAAATGTGAAATGCACTTCTCTCATTTTTTTTGAAACAGTAAGTTATGCTAGAGATCATGTTTAAATAATTTAATAGATTGTTATAGATGATGCCTTAGGTTTCATGTGGTCATAACCTGCGATAATTGGATCAGTTAACTCAAGATAGAATAAAAACGATTTGTTTGATAAAGATAAATTGTTGGGACTGAGTAAGACCATTTTCTTATGAAGTTAGAATGCATTTTGTTTGGGGATGAGTGAGCCCATTTTTATTTAAAGGTTGTATGCCTTATTTTAGGTCCTAGTTTCCATATTTTCCTTTTTGTTTGTTTTCTTTTTCTATGTTTCTCTAGATGTGAGTCTTTCTATGTGTTGTGATGTGAACCTGGGATGGATGATGAGAAATGGGTGGGAATACCTGAGGTTGTGGTAGTATTTGAAACCTATGATGGTGAGATGAATGGTGATGTGAATGATGGTGTCGAGGATGGAAGCAATATAATGGAACATGTTGAAGTTGTACTTACCTATTACTGTACTTAAATCTACTATGCTTGATTTTTAATGTTTTTCTTAAGGCCAATTTATTGAGATGTTTTTTTATCTGCATTCCTTTCCCCACTACTTGAGGTGGTTAGATGTGAATGGTTATGATTTTATTTGATGGTATCTTATGATTTTTCCTAGAGTACCTAGAATTATGGAATGGTGAATGATTAATAAATTTTTTTACCCATATGTTTGTTTTTTGCTGGAATGAAAATGTTAGTGTTAATCTTGAGAAATTGTAGACCTAGTGAGATTATGCCTGGAGGGTATAGACTTCACTTTGATGGTTAATGAACTGTAATTCAAAACAATGTTAAATAATGGATCATGAATTAATTAATGTAAGGTTAATTAAAAAATTAAATAATAATTTAATTTAATTCTCCTTATTTTCTTATGTGCTTATAGGATATCTAGTTATTAGTAGTGGTAGACGGGTGTCTGAGAGACAACAGCTACTGTTGAGTCAAGACTAGGTTAATTCTCATATTGTGGTTATGATATATATTATATCGTGTATGTTTTTTATTTCATATGCTACCCCACCCATGATAGTAGGGAGACTGAAACCCTATGGAATCTATGAGGGTGTATTCCCCAACATCCAAGTTGGTGAGGTATGGATGGCTGGCTACCCCCTCTGGCCTCACTCTCCTCTTTGTAGTATTATGTGTCAGTATGCACAGTGGTTGGTTTCTCATATTTTTGTGTAGAGGGATGTAATTTCTTGTGGTTATTTCACACACATGTATCTCCAGATATAGTATCCAAATGGCTATTATAGGTATAACTTTCATGGGCTATGATAGCTTTAAGTATATACTTAGTGTATGGGTTGTGATAGATTTAGGTACCATACTTAATGTATGATACATGGCATGCAAGATATGGTGTCTCCTAGAAACTACCCTATTACTATGTAGATATGTGGCATAGGATGATGAGATAATGTGATGCATGGGGTATATGTTATGATACTTTTACTAGGTGTCTTTGGGATGGATTCTTGTAGAGATATATGACTCAGGACATATGATTTTTGGGGAAGAATGGAAAACTAGTAGGGAAGTGATAGTAGGGTACCTTCATTTGATATTATATTATATGATATCTTGTATGAGTTTCTTGGTGAGAGATAGCCTGGGTGAGGTTGGGAACTTATTAAACCTATTTATGTGATGAGCCAACTTCACTTGTTGTTCATTGGGATTTAGTATGGTTTCTTTATCTTCTTCATGAGAGGCTATAGGGAGGATCCTACTTAGTATACCTTTTATGCTCATCCTACATATATATAAATTTTTTTTCAGGTTGGAAAGATCAATTTGGTTATTAGGTTGTATATTACTATCTCATGGTTATTTAGTAGTTGTTTGGGCTTCATAGTCATTCCCAAGTTTATATTTTTGATACTTATAGTTCCCTTTTCACTTAAATTAGTTTTGTATAACATTACATGTACGTACTTGGGATCTCTTTTATCTTTATCTTAGCATGATTTGATTGGTTCACTTATCTTATCTCTCTTTCCTCATGTTTCTCATAGAGTTTAATTCCTTCTATTTTTATGTATGTTATACCCTCAATGATTTTTTCCAACCCGTGGCTTATTGAAGGTGGGCTTTGGACAGTCACCATATCACTTCTCTCATTTTCGGGCCAGGTTGGGTACCTTTGTGGGGAGGGGGTCATGACAAAGTGGTATCAAAGGTTCTGGTTAAGGGATAAGATGGGGTTTGGAGTTAGGCATGGGTGATACTGCATTGGTTGGTAGGGAAATGGTGTCAACTGAACTTAGTAAGCAATGTAAACAAGAAATACTAATCAAGGCATGGGTATTTATGATCACTTGTGATCTAATATATAGACCTTTAATTTTACTAGTTCTACTAAGTGAATTGATACTAGTTTCAAGGAAGATACCTAGGAAATGATCATGCATTATTATTCTTTTTTCATGTGCTTGAAATGGTTATACCTTGGGATTATGTTAAACCTTAAATAAAAATGAAATAATTAATTAATTATTGATAAATATTCCATATTCTAGGATTATAATCCTCTAACCATTTGTTATTTTGATGATATTTCTCCAGGTTGATGTCCCTGGTAGGTTCATGTAGAGGATGTTCTGTAGGATGTGCTAGAAAATAACCACATAGTAGAGGTCAACAAAAAAAACACTTGGAGGAGGAAACTTCAAGAGTTTTAGTGCCATAGTTAGTATGAGTATAAGAGCTATGTTTCAAACTCAATGATAGAAGATTGGTAGGAGGAGGTTGAGATAGCTTTTTGTTTGATCTAAGGTTAAAAGGAGGAATGAATTTTGTTGGATTTGAAGATGTTATATGGAGTAGTGTGTTAGTGATGGATGTTTTTTCTCATGGATTTCGATGAGTTAGTGGTCTCATGGGATAATTTCAAGGACCGGGTTTGAGTAGATTTTTTTTCTTCGACCACAAAGGTGGCTAGTCTCCAAGTTACCCTTACCATTCAATAGGGGAGTTTCATTATGTGGGGGTTTAGGATCTGTTTTAGAACCTTTCTTTGATATTCCCCATGACTATTTCCAAAATGAGTAGGCCAGGGTGAGGCATTTTGAGGAGGATTTTCATCCATATATCTAGAAACAAGTCACCTAGTTTATACTGCAGATGTATCTTGAGGTGTTGGCAAGAGCATAGGCTATTGAGAGGACATAGGCTAGAACCAGGTTGTCACAAGAGGGGATTTTTTAGGATTACTCATGAAGAAGAAATGTGGCTTAGTATTCCCAGTTTCCTGGATAGAAGATATTTTAGGAAGTTGGGGTAAGTCCCATCCATACTTGCCTCTTTTCTCTTAGGTTAGTATCTCTCATGCCTTTTCTTAAGATCAGATGCTTGTTTTTCATGTGTAGGATGAGTTCATCAGTGGTGAGAGTGCTGACCTTTCTGATTAGGTAGCGTGCACCAGGTGCTCCACTTTAGGTTCCTCCATTGAGGCGGTTTCAACTGAGTCGGCAGTAGTAGGATACTACAGTTTTGGATTAGCATAGAGTCGACGGGGAAGGCTGAGAACAACCCTGAGATTCTCCTTATCCTTGGAGAGTAGAGAAAGGCCATGGAGGTGGTATTATTAAAGGTTAGATAGTTTTTGAATAAGGTTTTTGTCAGCTTCCTTCCCTAGCATTTCCAGCATCATACAATCCAAATGTCATTTGAGGTACCTTTTTCTTGTTTTCTACTTGGTTGCATGCTTTGGTTGATTTAGGAGCTACACACTTCTTTATATCACTTGTCCTAGTCCATGCTTTAGGACTTGAGTTAGAGAGAATTCTAGTTAAATTGGATTTAATTACACCAGTTATATGTCAAGACTATATGTATGAAGTATGTAGAGATTATGAGACAGTGTTGGGGAAACAATGCTCTTTGGGAGACTTTCTATGTTTACAGATAAAACCATATGACGTCATCCTCAGTATAGAATGGATGAATTTGGTGTAGTAAAATGTAGATTTATTTGGAGATAGATTAATTTATATGATTTTGATGGGGGTCTAGCAGTGTTCATTACTGAGTGAGACCCTCGGATGGTTTGGAGGCATGTTCTGTCCTTTTCTTCTATGATGGTTGAGATGATGCTGAGTTCTTCGGAGGTTCAATTGTTGGTGTTTCCTAGGGTTTTGTAGGAGTACCTTGATGCTTGTCTTGAGGATATTATGTTTTTACCCACTTTATGGGAGATGGAGTTTAGGATAGAGCTAAAACTTGTCACTTATCCAATCTTGATGTATTAGTATAGGATCACACCTTCTGGGTTGTAAGATCTATGGGTACATCTCAATGATCTATTGCAATGAGGATTTTTTCAGTTGAGTGCTTCACCATGGGGTGCATCAATTTTTTTTGTAAATAAGGGTATTGTCAGTTTGCATCTTTGTATCAATTATAATCACTTGAATTAGGTTATAGTGAAGAACTGTTATCCTCTTCCATGGATTGATGATTTATTCTATCGGTTGAAAGGAGTTAGTTGGTTCTTAAAGATCGATTTGCGGTTAGGGTATCATCAGATGTGGTTGAAATTTGAGAATATTATGAATATTGTTTTCTGATGTCATCATGGATGTTAAGAGTTTGTTATGATTTTATTTAGTGTGATGAACGCTCCAACTATGTTTATGGGTTTGATGAATGCAATGTCCATAGAGTTCTTGGATCAGTTCTTAGTGGTTTTCATTGATGACATCCTCATTTACTCTATGTCTAAGGAGGAGCATGCAGAGAATATGTGTGTCATTTTGGGATTTATTTTCATTATTAGCTATCTAGGAAGTTTTCTAAGTGTGATTTATAGGCTCATGAAGTTTGTTTCTTGGGTTATGTCATGTCCTAGTGAGGATTAGTTATGGATCCTTTGAAGATCGAGGCTATCATTTCTTAGGAAGCCCCCAAGACTATTACAAAGGTGTATAGCTTCCTTGGTCTTATAGGATATTATAGGAGGTTTATGGATGAATTATCTTTGGTTTTAACTCCTCTGAAATACTTGACTAGAAAGGATTAAATGTTCTTCGAGACTGACTAGTGTCAGGCAGCTTTCAAGTACCTGAAAGAGAAGTTGTTCAGTGCTCCAGTCCTTTGTTTTCCAACATAGGTAGTTCAGTTTGAAGTTTTCTATAATACTTCATGTCTTGGTTTAGGTTGTGTTTTGATGCATCAAATATCATTTGTTTCTTATGGGTCTCAGTAGTTATGTCCCCATGAGCATAACTATGCCACCCATGATCTCAAGTTGGCGGTAATTGGTTTTTCTTTGATGTTATAGTGTAATTACCTCATCAGTGAGTGTTTTTTGTTTTTACCAATCATAATATCTTGAGGTATGTCTTCTCCCAGCATGAATTTAACTTGTGTCGATGAATTTGGATGGAATTATTATAGGATTACAACTTTGATATTTCATATACACCAGGAAAGGGTATTGTTGTGGTTGATGTGCTAAGAAGGAAGTCACATGGTGATTTCGTGTGTGAATTTAGAGATTCCTAGAGTGTGATGGAAGATATATCAGTGATGCATCTTGATATAGGAGAGGTTGGTGGTAGAGTTTTTCTTTTACTGATGATAGTTCAATCATATTTAGTAGAGAATTTATATGAGTCTCATCTAGGGGATCTTGATGTGAAGTTCTAGAGAGACCGAGTTGTCTTTGGTGATGCCCTTGATGGTTACTCTGAGGATGGTCAGCATCGGGTGTTGTTTCAAGAATATATTTTCTTCCCTTTGGAGATATATGATATGGTTCTCTATGAGTTCCATAACTCACCCTTAGCATCATATCTTGGAGGCAAAAAGATGTATCTATCTCTGAGAGGGAATTTTTGGTGGTTTGGGTTAAGGCGTGCAGTTGCAGAGTTTGTGTCTCAATGTTTAGTCTTCCAGAAGGTGAATGTTGAGCATCGTGTTCTTGATGGTTTTCTCTAGTTGTTATATGTTCCTCAGTGGAAGTGGGAGGACATATCTATAGACTTTATTAGCGGTTTACCTCGAGATAAAAAATTCTTTGATATTATATGGGTGATAGTGGATAATTTGATAAAATCATCCCACTTTATAGCAGTTAAGGAGTCAAGCTCAATGGAGGTTTTATTGAGGAGGTATCTAGAAGAGGTGGTGAGACTCCAAGGAGTCCTGAGGATGGTCATCTCTAATTGTAATCCTCGCTTAACCTCTAGGGTGTGAAGAGGTCTCCAACATGCTTTTGGCTGTCAGTTATACCTTATCACTTCTTTTTAACTACAAACGGGCAGTAAAATAGAGTGAACCATCCATACTCTTAAAGATATGTTGTGTTCTTCTATCTTGGATTTTGGATGTTCATGGATGTGGCCCCTACCTTTGGTAAAGTTTTCTTACAATAATAGTTTTTACTCTACCATCGGTGTGGCATTGTTTGAAGCTTTGTATGTCCAACCTTATCATTCTATGTTATACTATACTGGGGTCATAGAGTCAACAATTATCGGGTTGTAGCTATTACAGAACACAACAGAGATGGTTTAGGTAATTTTTAAGAGGATAAAGGTATTTCAGGATCATCAAAATTCCTATGTTGGTTATAGGAGGAGACCTCAGGAGTTCAACATTTGATATTATGTGTTCCTAAAGGTGACTATTCATCATGGGTAGTGAAGATTTGGTTGTGGTAGTAATATTGATTCCTGATTTGTAAGTCCTTTTAAGGTGTTAGATCATGTTGGAGTCATAGCGTATCAGATAAAACTTCCCCCATAGATGATTCATATTCATGATGTCTTACATATGTCACAACTCCACCATTATCTTCATGATGATTTTTGCATCATTGTTTGGGGTGATATCGATGTGGATAATGATGCGACCTTCGAGGAGTGGCATGTAAAGATCTAGGACTTCCAGGATAAGGTTTTGCGTAGATATGTTATTCCCTTACTTCATGTACTTTTGTGATATGGTGGCATGGAGGAGTGTACCTGGGAACTTGAGTTAAAAATATGCACTTAGTATCTATAGTTTTTTGTTGTTTCTTCTCTCATAGATATTCTCATGGTGGTTTTAGACTTTTTTGGTTTATGATATGGTTTCATCTTGTTTCTTTGTTGGTAACCATTCTATTCTTTGAGAGGTATCTCCCCCAAGAGAGTGTTTAGGAGCTGATTGCTGGTGTTATGTGGTTTTTCACTTTGTTCCACTAAGTGAGTTGGTTGAGATCCTATGTTGGTGAGATTCTTTAGAGGCATATAACGGGGTGGTTTCTCAGAAAACCCTTTTTTCCTTTTTACATCTCTAGTTTTGGTTTTGGTTTCTCAAGCGCGAGAATAGTTTGAGGGGAATCTAATGTAATGGATCAGATTATTCTAGCCCTTTCTTTATAAGTTTTGTGTGTTTGAGGTGCCCATAATAGGCTTGAAGAGAAAGTAGGAGAGTTAAGCTGAAATCTCAACAAGAAGGTTTCTACGGCATGGATCCTTGGGTTGTGCCATAGGGTAGGCCAATGCATCATAGAGATCCCAGCTGCAGGTTAAGGAGGCTTGAGGGGGGATTTTGGAGCCACTTCCAATTATTACATAGTTTCATTATGGATTGGGGCTGCAATGTAGGCCCTTCACTGGTGGTTGATCATTGCATCATAGAGAAGCCCGGTTGCGGCGTAGAGGTTTGAGGTAGTTTTGACAATTTGGGGGTAGATGGATCGTGGAGGTGGGTTGTGGCATAGCCTCCCTTCTTGGAAAATTGGTTTTGCAACGTAGTGGTTTAGGTTGTGTCATAGTTTCTCCCTGAGTAGATATATTTTTTGTTGTGGTCGGTTCCATGTTCTTTAGACATAATTTGGCCAGGCAAGTTGCGTCGTGGTCTAGGGGGGCTTTTTCATGGTCTAAGTGGTCCGAGTCATGGTCTAGGAGGTTGCACCATGGTCTTCTAATTTTTGGATAGCCTATAAATACCCAAACTCCCTATGAACCATTTTTTCTCCCATACTTCTCTTACAAACCCTAGGTTCCCTAGAGAGCCTTTCAAAAACCTTAAAGCCCCCTTTCAATCTAAATTAACCCCCACCTTCTAAGGATCAATTTGTGGTGATATAAAGTTATGTATACCCCTTCTTCTTGTGGTTTCTTATCTGTTTAATGCAATTTTCCTTCTGGTCTTCTTTCCATGCTATGGTGGATGATCTCTATCATTATAATGTAATATCTTTTGATTTTTTTGGTGTGGTTGTGGCATGACATCCTTAGAGGGATGCAATTTCCTTGTATGATAGGTGATCAGATATCTGTGTTTTCATTTGGTTCTCGTATGAAGAACATTAACGCCTTGTGCTAGGGAATTCATTATTTCTTCTTTATATTATGTTAAATATTAAATTGAACATGATTTAGATTTTTGGGTAGTGGTGGAATTAACCCTAATAAAGGATAAACTAGATTAATGAAATAATGGTTTATAGTTGTAGCGATCACATGTGTTCCTTCACAGGGATAATGGTTTGTCTCTTAATTTACTAGATAGTGTATTATTTATGTTATTATATTTAGAATATTTGTTATTCTTGGTTTTAGCATGTTAAATTGATGAAATTAGTTGAATAATGTAAATCTTCTAATCTGTTGGTTCGTTAAATAATTAAAATGGAATACTTAATAAATCCTCATATTCTTGTAATTTGATGATAATCAAATTAATGCATGATGCATGTTTAATTGAATTTTTTCTTCCATGTGATAATGGAATTGGCTAAAGAACATGAAGCTGACAATGCTTACTAGGGATAATAATAAAAGGCATGCTAAATTGAAATTTTTTCTTCTCACAGTTTTTTAAAACTAGAAATTATGATGGAGAGCATGTTTAAATAATTTAATATCTTATTATAAATGATTCCTTAGGTTTCATATCATTGTAACCTTCAATATTTGAATTGGTTAATTAAATATGGAATAAAAACCATTTGTTTCATAAAAATAAATGTTTGGGACTGAGTAGGACCATTCTCTTATGAAGTCCGAATGCATTGTGTTTGGGGTCGAGTAAGCCTATTTTAATGTAAAGGTTGGATGCCTTGTTTTAGGGCCTAGTTGCATAGTAGACCCTGTTGGTTGTTTGTTTCCTTCTATGTTTCTCTAGATGTGAGTGTTTCTATGTGATGTGATATTATCCTAGGATGGTTGATGAGATATGGGTGAGGAGGCCCAAGGTTGTGGAAATAGTTGACACCTTTAATGACAAGATGCATGGTGATGTACATGATGGTGTTGAGGATGGCACAAGGATGATGGAACTGGTTGAATTTGGGCTTACCTGTTGATTTTTTGAATGTTGGGATGCTTGCATGTTAATGTTTTGTTTAAGTTCAGATGGATGAGTTGCTTGTTTATCTACATTCATTTCCCTACTACTTGAGGTAGCTGGATGTGTTTGGTTGTGCTTCTCTTTGATGGTATCTAAGGATATTTCCTAAAGTATATGGAATTATGGAATGGTAAATGATTAATAAATGTTTTAACCCATGGGGTTGATTCATGTTGGAATGCAAATGTTAATGTAAATCTTGAGAAATTGTGGAGTCTGTTGGATTATGGCTGGAGGGCATGGACTTCACTTTGATGATTAATGAAATGTAATTTAGAACGATGTTAAATAATGGCTCATGAATTAATTAACATAAGGTTAATTGATAAAGTGAAATAATAATTTAATGTAACTCTCCTTATTTTCTCATGTGCTTATAGGATATCTAGTTCTTAACAGTGGAAACTAGGTGTCTGAGAGACAATAGTTGTAGTTGAGCCTAAGACTAGGTTAATATTCATAGTGTGGTTGTGAGCTATATTATATCTTATATGTTTTTTGATTTCATATGCTACCCCACCCATGTCTGTACGGTGACTGACACACAGTGGACTCTAGGAGGGTGTATTCCCTAACATCTAGGTTGGTGAGGTGCGAATGGTTGACTATACCCTCTGGCCCCTCTCTCTTATCTCGATAGTATTATATGCTGGTATACACGATGGTTAGTTTAACAAATATGTGTGTAGAGGGTTGTAATGGATTTTTTTATTTCTCACACATGTACCTCCCGATATAGTATCTGAATGGTTATTAAAGGTATAATGTATATGGGTTGTGATGCCTTGGGGCACATACTTAGTGTATGGGCTGTGATGGATTGAGCTAAAATACCCAATGTATGATACACAGCATGTGGGCTATGGTGGATCTCAGAAACTAACTGGTTACTATATGGATATATGGCATGGGATGATGAGATGATGTGATGCATGAGGTGCATGTTATGATACTTAGCCTAGGTGTCTTCGAGCTTGCTTCTTTTAGAGAGTGGTGACTTGGGATGTACAATGTTGGGGCAGAGCGGCAAACCAGTGGGGAAGTGGCAGCGGGGTACCTTCATTTTCTATTATATTATATGATCTCTTGTATGCGATACTTGGTGAGAGATAGTCATGGTGAGGCTAGGATCATAGTATATATGTCTAGTTGACGACTTAGATTCACTTTGAGAGGACCGGTTTGGGATACACCTAACACTGAGAGGGGGGGTGAATCAGTGTTGGGTACTTTTAAAACCAATTTCAACTTTTATCCATGTACCTGTTGACCTATTAGGATCTTGATTCTCTTATTCTCTTTTCCCTGTCGCATGCAATAATAGAAAGCAGTGAAAATATGCACATGATATTTTTACAAGGTTCACCACTCAATAAGAGTAGCTACGTCCTTGCTATGCATGGGGATGACCAGTGCATGGATTATACACTATAATGTGATATGTTGTTACAATGGAGTGACTAGGAAAACAATCCTCTAGCTAGTGTGAGTCCCTACACTTTGGAGGGGGGTGGGAAACAATCCTCTTCCTTGGACTGGTGATGGTCTAGTCCAACTTGCAGCCTCTAGCCGGTTCTTTATACTGCCTAAGGAGACGGTCTTCTTCCTTCTTGATATGGTAGGTTCTGCTCTTGGTCTTCTTTAGTGCTCTTCACTTGATTACTTGCAAAGAAGTAGGCAAGCAATTCTTCTTTTCTTCTTCTTTTCTTCTTCACTGGTGCAAAACCAGCTGCACTAGGACTTCTTCTTTTTCTTTAATGCAATAACATAATGAACTAACACTTCTTCTTCTTTCTTAGCAAGAATCACATATACCAATGTGATTATTTAGAAACTAAGGATCAATTCACAAAGCATCATCTGAATTAAACTACTCTGAATAATTGTCAGCCTTCAGTTGGGCATACTCTGTTCTTATTCTTCTTCTTTACTTTCTCTTTGACACAGTATAATTGTAGTGTCTTAATCTCTTTCTTCAATTCTCAATACCAACACAGGAGTGTATCGGTATACTAACTTCTTCCTTTGTGAAGATATGAATTCAATTGCACATCTTGTTCTTCTTCACTTCGCAAAGCACAACGAGAGTGTTAAACACCAGTCGTGTGAGTGCGGTTCAACTTCTCTTTGTGAAACCGAATGGTTCACAGTTCTTTCTTCTTCACAAAGCTGCGTCGAGAGTGTTATGCACCTATCGAATGCCCGCGGGACCCCCAAATTTTTTGCGCACCCTTCTAGGTGGCTTGCGCGTAAAATTCAAACCTTGCGCGTAAAAACACCTTTTGGTGCGAAAAACCCTTTTCGCGCAACTCTTCTTTTTCGCGCAGAACTTCCCTTTTTCGTGCAACACTTCCTTTTTCGCGCAATACTCTATACTTCAATTTTCCACGCGTCAGAGCTCGGGATTTGTCTAAGTGTCGAGTCTCTACAAATGAGAGGGGTTCACCTCATATTTATAGGCATTTTTGACCATGCGCGTAAAACCCCTTCTTGCGCATAAAACTCCTTCCAGCGCGTAAAATTGTCTTTCACTTCTTTAATTACGTGCACCTTCTATTATTTTCGTACACCACCTGGATTTTCCGCGCACCTCAGGACTTTTCATCATTCTAAGCATGAAGCACCAATTGCGCGCAAAATTCCACACCGCGTTCCATATTGCGCGCAAACCCAGTCTTTCACGCGACATCAGATTTCGCGCAATGATCCAATATTTCGCGCGCCTCATGCCTTTGCCTATTTTCGAGCTTCTGATCTTGAAACACCTTTTGCGCGAAAAACTTCATTCCTCTATTTCACGCATCCCACTAATATTTCGCGCAACCCGCTACTATTTCGCGCACCACTTTATTTTTTCGCGCAACATGCCTAAATTTCCACGCACTCCATGACTTTGTCATTTTTTTTGATGTTCTGACCTTGAATCATGCCTTGCATGCAAAAATCTAAACCATCTTCAATCTTGCATTCTCCATCCATTGCCAAAAACACATCTTCATCTCCCGATTTTCAAGCCCTAAATTTTGGTAAACACTGGAAATCGGCGCCACCTTAAACTGTTCTTTTGTGCCGCCCCCATATTGTCCATTGCTTTGTCATTTATCTCTTCACTGCTTCTCATAACCATTCTTCAGCTTTCATCGTGAACTCCACTATCGTGATAAATATCCTTTGATGGATCAGCTTTAGCATCGTCAGAGTTACAATGGGTAGTACTGAAACATCCCATCTTCCAGCAGCATCATTCCTTCCAATCAAAATTGTATATGATTGGCATCATCATTTCTACCCCTTTCCTTTATAAGGCTTGCATCACAAGTTCTCCTAACTTATGATATTTATGAAATACAAATCAGCAAAGAATCGTCTGATTTGATACAATGTGAAATGAATGGTTGTCTCAGAATGCCAAGCCCTTCCACATTCTCTCTTCTTCTTCAATTATCATTCCACACTTCATGCAAATAATTTGATTATATTCTCCAAGGATGCTCTTGCATGGATTTCATGCAATCATGAAGAATTGCATGGTCTTCTTCAAATCCTTATTCTTCTTTAACCATCCTTAGATAGATGATACTTCACCATTCTGCTCCAATCATCATCAAATGGATGATACTTCTTCATTCTTCATTGTTGTAAACAATGTGTCACCTTTGACACAAGTTCTTTGAACTTAGGGTCAGTTCAACAATCGTCTGAATTCCACTTCATAGAGAATTGGCCAAGTATGACATTCAATGATATGATTTCATAACAATTCTCTAGGCATCCTTACTTCAACCGATCTCCATTAACTTTGGAGTCCTTTTTCATCTTGTTCTTTATTTTGACCAGCATTGACAATTGTTGACAACAAATACAATCCTCATACACAAAGTGGTCCCAACACACTTGTTGTTCACTAGGATTTAGTATGATTTCTTTATTTTTTTCACAAGAGGCTTCAGAGAGGATCCTACTGATTATACCTGTTATACTCGCCCTACGTATATATAAACTAATTTTTAGGTCAGTATGAGCTGGTTGGAGATTGGGCTGGATATTACTAGCTCGTAGTTGTTTAGGAGTTGTTTGGGCTTCATGGTCACTGCTGATTTTATCTTTTTGGTACTTGTAGTTCCCTTTTATGTTGTATTAGTTTTGTATAACATTACATGTATGTACTTGGGACCGGTTTTATCTTTATCTGAGCAGGAGTTGATTGGTGTACATGTCTTATCTCTCTTTCCTCATGTTTCACTTAGTGGGTAATGTCTCCCATTTTTATGTATGTTATACGCTCAATGCTTGTCGCCAAACCGTTGCCTATTGGAGGTGGACTTTGGGCGGTCACCGTCTCTCTTCTCTCATTGCCGACCTAGGAGGGGTACCTTTGGAGGAAGGGGGTCATGATATGTCTTCTCTTAGAGATCCCATCTTATCAACAGAGGGGTTGGGACTGTTCTGTTGTTCACCAACAACAGATAACTTGATTAAAATAAATATTGGGTATCACATACTATATAAAAAATTGTCTTGCATAACCATTGACAAGATGCTCACAACACTTACATGAATGTAAAGGGTAAAAAAATAATTTTTTGGATTATATACACTAGAAGAGTGGTTCAACTAATTATATAAAATCATTGTTCAACATGAGTATAAAGCAATAAATATATTTTCCCTTAACGAGAAAAATGAGTATATCGACAACATTATATCATTTTGATGTTGTCCCTAAAGTGACAATGGTACCAGAAATTTTTTGAGATCCCATTCAATGTTGTTAGTAATATATTTGATTTTTTAAATTCTTTCAAAACTCACTGATCACAATGGTTTTTGATAAGTGTAAACATCATAGTAATTGGCCAAAAGTATTAAAGGAACTTATAATATGTTCAACGTATAAAGTTTTTGAGTTCATTTTTCCAAACTACAGACTATAGAATACTGATAAGATTATTATGAGGAATGTTCTTCCTGGTATATTTGGATATTTATATATGTTTGGATTATTTCCAATTAATGTTCTCACTGTTTATTGATTATAACATCGATATATGAATCCCTAAAGGGTTCGAAATGCTTGAAGCATATTCCAAACTATGAAAGTTTCACCCAATCTGATAAGTTACGGGTTGAACTGAATAAAATGTATTTCATGTATCCATATTAATATAAGAAATAGTATAAAATTGAATTCATCATCACATGGTTTGTATAAATCATTATATTCATCACATTATTAAGATGTTTTGAAAAATATCAAAACTCTTGGAGAGTTTTATAAAAGCAATGAATTATTTGATCATAAAATTACAAAGAATACCCATGTATTTTGAATCAATCATCCCGAAGAAGAAACATTAAATGTTCGAATGGTTTTATCCTTAATGAATAATTTAATCTCTTCCAAGAGTGATATATTTCACACACGATGGATTGATAAAGAACTTACTTATCTTGGAAGGATTAAATATAAATTCACATTTTATTTATCCCAGAAGGATATGCATGAACATGTGCATATGTACCTGACAAATAGTAAGAAATCATATTACGATACAAGATAATGTTTTTCCCTATTCATTAAAATCTAAAGGGTATAAATTGTTATCATTCCAAAATTCAAAATTGAATATTTTGGTTATGAATTATTTATGGACATTCTATGAGTTCAATGATATAATGATCACCATTACGAGTAAGAGATGTAATTGTTGTACTCTTTTTCTCTTAATCAAATTTTTCTCATTGGGTTTTCTTGATAAAGTTTTTAACGAGGCAACACTATGAGGACTTTATGTTATTGGACTCTTTCCCTAATTAAGGGTTTTCCACTGAAGGGTTCTTCTGATGATATTTTTAATGAAACAATCATACATCATAATGAATATCCAAGGAAATGTTGTAAATTATTATGGATATATATAATTAATGACAATTGTTGGTCTTTCTTGTGAGTCATAATTTTTCATTGTTACCTATGTTCTTCCTCACATGTCTCAAAGACATAATTAAATAATAATATTAATTCATATCCTGAAGACACAATTAAATGATATAATCAAGGAGAGTTGGAAGCATTGCACTCTTTTTACTTTTATTGAGTTTTTTTTCCCAGTGAGTATTTTTAGTAAGGTTTTTAACGAGGGACATGAAATTCAATTACTTCGGGTTAACTTATTTTTCTCACAATTTTTTTAAGTGGAGATTATATAAGATTTTATAAAATTATGACATTCAAAGAGAAAGTGTTTTGAAATATTAATGTGTGGATGTCATAATGACGATAATTATGATGACTCTTGGGTTCTCAATACAACCCTTCACATGACCCAACCTTTCATATTCTCCGATCTTTGAAATTTCAATATTTGGATTAGATATGACAAGAATTAATCTTAATAGTTGGATCATAGCACATGTAATCCATATATATGGCCTATGCATCAATGAAATGGATGAATTTTTTTAGTTTTGATTTTTGTTTTTCTCTTATATTTATAATGTTTTGTAAAATGCCATGGCAATCATCAGTTTTTACGAGTTCCAAGGAAGTCGGGGCGAAATGGATCAGCAGGAGCAGCTGGCAATTTCCCTTCAACTACGTATGGTCAAGATCGCCGCTCCCTGTGCTCGCCACGCCACCCCTCCCATCGCCTGCCATCTGTTTCTTCAAACCTCCCCCGTGTCCTGCCTCCCCCCTTCCCCCTGCCCTATTTTCCACACGCATATATATACATATTCCCTGATCCCTTCCTTCAATTACATTCGCTGACAAATTTTCCATTCCCAGGAAGATCCTTCAATTATATCCGCTGACAAATCTTCCAATCCCAGGAAGATCATCACCATGAAGGCCGCCGTAACCCTCACAGCTCTGCTCAGACAGAGCGCCGATGACTTCCCTTCCCTCCGAGCCCTCTCGGCTTCCGGCGCCTTCGATCTCACCCACGCGCAGCTCCATCTCCTCGTCGAACGCGCCGCCTCTCTCCTCCTCGCCTCCGGCGTCCGCCCCGCCGACGTCGTCGCACTATCCTTCCCCAACACCGTCGAGGTTCGCCCTTTCTCTCTCTCTCTCACAAACACTCACGGGTTTCTTTTTTCTTCCACTTTGTTTTCATCTTCTTTTTTAAAATTTTCCCGAACGGCTGAGTTCGACTCAAATGGACGACGTGACAGGTCGATTCGTTTTTTTAATACCTTTCAATGTTGAGATTTTTTATTTTTTTGTCTTGATTTTGCATCGGCAGTTCGTGATAGTATTTTTAGCCGTGATACGGGTCCGGGCCACGGCGGCGCCGCTTAATCCGGCCTACACGGCGGAGGAGATGGAGTTCTACCTCTCAGATTCCGAATCGAAGCTCCTCCTGACCCCCCTGGAGGGCAGCCCCTCGGCGCAGGCCGCGGCATCCAGGCTCGGCATCCATCACGCCGCCGCCGCGCTCGCCGCCTCCGACGACGTCGCCTTCTCCCCCTCCCCGGCGGGGCCCCGCACCCCCGACGCCGTCTCCCGGCTCGTCAACCACCCCTCCGACGTGGCCCTCTTCCTCCACACGTCGGGGACCACCAGCCGCCCCAAGGGGGTGCCCCTCACGCAGCTCAACCTCGCCTCCTCTGTCCACAGCATCTGCTCGGTCTACCGCCTCGCCGAGTCCGACGCGACGGTGATCGTGCTCCCGCTCTTCCACGTCCATGGGCTGGTGGCCGCGCTCCTGAGCTCGCTCGCCGCCGGCGCCGCCGTGACGCTCCCCGCAGCGGGCCGCTTCTCGGCCTCCACCTTCTGGTCCGACATGCGGGCCTACGGCGCAACCTGGTACACCTCAGTCCCCACCATCCACCAGATCATACTGGATCGCCATCTGAACAAGCCCGAGCCGGCGTACCCGAATCTCCGGTTCATCCGGAGCTGCAGCGCCTCGCTGGCGCCGGCGATCCTGTCCCGGCTGGAGGAGGCGTTCGGGGCGCCGGTGCTGGAGGCCTACGCCATGACGGAGGCCGCCCACCTGATGGCGTCGAACCCGCTGCCGGAAGACGGCCCGCACAAGGCCGGCTCGGTCGGGAAGCCGGTGGGCCAGGAGATGGCGATTCTGGACGAGAACGGGGCGGAGCAGGCGGCGGGCGTCGCCGGCGAGGTCTGCATCCGGGGGCCGAACGTCACCATTGGCTACAAGAACAACCCGGAGGCGAACAGGACGGGGTTCGGCTATGGCTGGTTCCACACAGGAGATACCGGATTTCTGGACTCCGATGGGTACCTGCATCTGGTCGGCCGGATCAAGGAGCTCATCAACCGCGGAGGTACGGCCGATTCAAACCCATATCCGAAGAATTCAGCTCCATGGAGATCAGATCTGGATCTATGATTTCATTTTACAGGGGAGAAGATATCGCCGATCGAAGTGGATGCGGTGCTGCTGTCCCATTCGAACGTTGCGCAGGCGGTGGCATTTGGGGTGCCGGACGACAAGTACGGTGAAGAGGTAAGAACACTAGGGTTTTCGATCAATCTGTCATGAAATTCGGATTGGTCGCAAAGAGCACTGTGATTTTCGATAAATTTGTCATGAAATTCGGATTGGTCGCAATTAAATTCTCTGTTTCGCTTGCAGATCAATTGCGCGATAATACCCAGAGAAGGATCGAGCATCGATGAAGCGGAGATGGTGAGTTTCTGCAAGAAAAATCTCGCCGCCTTCAAGGTGCCCAAGAGAGTCTTCGCCACCGATTCCTTCCCCAAAACAGCGACTGGTAAAATTCAGCGCCGAATGGTTGCAGAGCACTTCCTTGCGCAGATCTCCGCAGCCAAGGTCCCCAAATCTGGAGCTTAAGAGATCCTGTATACTGTGTACATCATCAGGATAAAGTGGGTGTTGGTTTCAGCGCAAATCCATGTTCTTTAATTTCATATAGGATTTCTCATGGAACTTCGCCCTAATCACATGTTGTGGGGAAAAATAACCAAATTTGGTATACTTTGGATGTTCCATCCAATATTTTGTGTCTTTGTAAGAATATGAATTCAGTTCATAGAGAATCATAAGTAAACATATAAACCAAACATGGAATCAATAAAATATTCTGGACATTTAGGGAAGTCTTTTGCCTTACCATAAGAGGAATGTATACCCAAAAAATCTCTACATATTTTGAGAATAATTTCTTTATCCAAACTATTGATGTACTATATAATCTTGGATCTTTCCATGGTGGAGCCTAATTAGTTTTGATGGAGCTAGGTCAAGAGCTAGAGGTCTGTATTGAATACCGGTCTGATGGCTTTGGCAGACCAAAGGTCTTCACTAGAAACTGAAGTGAACTTTGAGGCACAAATGTTATTGTTGATGATTTTGGCTGTGAATTTGGGTGAGTTGATTAAATGAGCAAAACACACAAAGATTTGAATTAAAATGATTAATGAAGATGGGTCGATTCTAAGTTGTTGTTAGGGCTAGATAGTTGTTTTTCTAGAAAATTTCAACTCATTAATTAAGAAGTATATGTTCAATGAGATGAAAAATATTTCATCAATCACTAATTTAGTCCATACATAATTCCAAGGCTACTCACCTAAACACTGATCACTTTCATGATCAGTCAAAAGTATTGGAAAGAGTTTCAGAACTTATAAAAAACAGTATCATAGAGCTAATGAGATGAGAAGAAGAATTAGAAAGAAATATCTTTTAATTTGAACACTAGAGTGAGTTTGGACAACTTACAAAAAAACACAATTACAAGGAGAAAATAGAAGCATACCATTACATGAAGAACAATCAACCAAAGGCCCCTATTTCAACCATAAAATCTTCCTTTAATGGAACTTTAAAAGCCCTTGTTGTCAAGCACATGGTTTTCAAAGTTTTCCCATTCATTAAGGTATGCCAAAGGGTGGTGGAAAATGGGTGGAGAATTGATTTTCCATCACACCCAAGGTTGCACACATGCTTTGCTCTCATTGATCCCTCAAAACAACCATCAAGGGGGGAGAATTATAACGGGTTGTTGTAACGACCCGAACTTTTATAAATATTTGTTTCCTAAATTTTGTATGTTATTTTATTTTTATACTCAACAAAACTATATTCTTTAATTAATGAAGTAAGTATAATTAAATGAGACCGTTGGATTTCAACTATTATATGACCGTTGGTCAATATGACCGTTGGAAGCTAAACTCTTAACGTTACAATTTTTTTTTGTTTATAAATACAAGTGATCTTGGTTAATTAATGAATGAGAAAACTTTGTTATAAGGGGCTATGTAACGAGACCGTAACTGCCTTATGTAATCCTTTGAGATAAATAAAATTGTGATTTCTTCTTATGGTGAAGTTTGTGAATTTTCAAATGTTCGGATAAATATAGTATGTATATTATTGATGTTTAGAAAAAAAGGGATATTTTAAAATATTTATGTAAACCTTTAATAATTAATAATTTGTAATGATTTTCAAATGATGGTCTTCTACAGTTATGTTCAGTAAGAAATTTAGAGTTTAATAAGATCAACTTAATTTTTGGTGAACAATAAATTATGAATAGTGATTTTTACGCTTATGATTAGTAATGTGACCAAATGGATTAAGTAACCTCACTTAAGAAAGTATTGATATAATTTAGGCACCTTGATTAAGTATTGTGATTCAATAAAATAGGTAAATAACTATTTCAGAAATTATTAGTCAAGTATTAGTTTTTTCAGGTGAATAGTGTTTTTTAATTAAAAATTAAATTAAAAATATTTAGAAAATTATTTTTATAAAATGGAGTTCATTTTTGAATTCAGAGCATCGATATTAGGTTCAAGTGATTTTTGGGGATTTTTCTGAAAAAAATAAATTTTCGGTGAATAGTGAAAATACAGTTTTTAGTTTCGGGTGTTTAATGACATCATTAAGGATGTAATAATTATGTAATCATTCTGGTTGACTTATGAATAGTAAGATAAGGTATGAGGTGTCTCAAGTGACCAATACCATGGGCAAATACCATGGGCAAACCCATGCTTTTGCCAATACCACCGATGAGGTGTCCCTTGGCCATTAATGACTTGTCCCCTCACTTCTTCTATAAATACCAAGCCATTCCCTCATTCATTTCATTTCCAAATCCTCCTCAACGAAGTTATGGTCTCCTTACCTCCCAAGGAGTCCTCCAAAGGTGCTCTCAAGCCTCCCAAGGTCCCAAACATCAAGCTTTCAAAGTTACTCTTCAAGGTAAGGGATCCTTTCACCCTCCTCTTTTAAGTCATGGCTTCCTTTATATCGAGTCTTCTAATTTACATCTCTTTATGTTGAGGGTATGTTATTATATGTTCTCATTTCTGTCCATTTCATGTTTAATTGTTGAGAGACCCTTTCCGCTCTCATCAATTTGTTTTCTGAATTTTTAAGTGACGCCGTTAGGCTACCGAATTTCTCGTAAAAGAAACTGCATCTTCTCTTTTCTTTCATGTTTCCTTTTCATGTGGTATGTCATTCAAATATCCATACCATAATCTTATTCAGTACCCATATTGTATTATGAATTATTTATGATTGGGTGACCCTTGTCCCCTCTCTTTTAAATGTTTTCTAAAACCATGTCATATAACCATTATGCTGCAGAATTTTCACCTCAAAATTTCTCTCTCTTTCTCTCCAGAAATTCTATTGTTTTATTTACGTGAATACACAGACCTATTTCATTTCTTTGGGTGTTCATAAATATATAAAGATGATGTAATTTATTCTGGAATTGACATATATATAACCCCGACTCCCTTTCCATGGGTTATAAATGACAAAACGATCTTATTTTTAAGCACTTTTGAATGAAACCCAATTCTTTTATTCTTTTTCAGTTATGTATGAAATGTTTGATTATGATCTATGTGGATCACATGAAAAGAAATACATATTAAGGGTGTGCCCTGATAGCGCTCTAATGCATTGGGTAAAGAATTAATCTCTAGAGATGACAAGTTTCACGATACCTTGGTGAATAACCTTGGTAATTTTTATGACACATTGGGGAAGGACCTTGGTGATATGTTCATGAATGTCTAAATTAAATGTTGAAGCCACATATTAAAATTATGTTCCAAGTTCTTTTCATTATGATATGCCTATACTTCCATTGCTCATGTCTTTATGTTGTTATTCAAGTTCTTATTGTTAACACAAGTAAACTGATTCCCTTGTTTACCCTTACTGGGCCTTCTTCTCACCCTTTCCTTTGATGTATGTCTCCAGGATATGAGATTAAGTAGTTGTACGTAGGATGAACCTATGATGAATCCCTATAAGTGGTTTAGAAGAATGTTTTATGTTGTATTCAAGTTTTATTGTTCCTGATTTCCAAGACACTAGACTTTAAAGATCCTCTGTATGTAAAATGTAATGAAAAGTTATGTTTTAAAAAGGAGGGATGACATAGTTGGTATCAAAGGATAGTTTAGTTATTTATGGAAATTAGGATATGAAAACTTTAAGAAGAACCCTATAGAAAAGTTTAAATATAGGAAAACTTCATGGTATTTTGGTGAGTATTGAGTAAGTGGTTTATCAAGAAAATACATCCCTGTCTGGATACGAGCAGATAGAGATGGCTCTGACACAAATGTACATAGGGGTCACTATTGGAAAACTAACATATACCAACAGTTTGGAACTATTGTTATAGGCCTCCAAACCGTTGGTATAGCCTATACCAACGATTTGGAGAACCGTTGCCAAGTAAGCCTTTGGGTTAGATCTATACCAACGGTTTTCCCAAAAACCGTTGGTATAGACCTATCCCAACAGTTTTGGAAACCGTTGGTATAATTAATATGAAAATCTATACCAATGGTTATGCAACCGTTGGTATATGTATTTCAAAAAAATAAAACATTCGCTGGGATTTGATCCCAGGACCCCTAGTTTATCATTGAACGACTTAACCACTAACCTAACATGACTTTTGTGAATATAATTACATAAATATATATATGTATTCTCATAATTATTTTAAATTTTGATTTATATAATGTTCTGGGTAAGATGAAATGATAAAAAATCAAAGGATCTATACCAGTGGTTGTCACAACCGTTGGTATAGGTCTATACCAACAGTTTTGACAACCGTTGGTATAGATTTTGATTCTAGATTTTGTTTTTGGGTGGAAGGTTGGTTTGTGTGGGACCTATCCCAACGGTTTTCCCAAACCGTTGGGAAAGGTGGCCAAAATGTGGGCTTTCCCAACGGTTTGGCCAAACCATTGGGAAAGCCATACCCTTTCCCAACGGTTTGGCCAAACCATTGGGAAAGGTGACCTCAAAGTGGGATTTCCCAACGGTTTGGCCAAACCGTTGGGAAATGGAACCTATACCAACGGTTTTTACAAACCGTTAGTATAGAAGCGTTGGGAAAGTTCAGATTTCCAGTAGTGGGTAAACCCTGAAAACACCGCTTTAAGCTAGACTCGAATGAGAACTGGTACACAACAACAGGTCTTGCTGCACTCTTGGTTATGACACTCCTGGGGGATATGTTTGGTCAATCGCAAGCTTTTTATGAATCATTATGAAGGAATTATAGAGAAATGTAATTGTTTAAGCATGAAGTTTTAAGACATAAAATCCTTTATAGTTAAAAGATTCGTAAATTAAATAAGTTTCTCACTAAGATTTTATTCTTTTAGAAAATGGAGGGCAATAGGAGGAATCATGCAAATGGTGACCGCAATGGACCATGCACTGACAGCCCTCCGATGGAAGCTGGAATGGAAACATTCATGCGAATGATGAACCAACTGACTCAAGTTATGGGAAATAACTTGAATCAAGCTGAGAGACCGATCTCACCGTGAAGGGAACAACATTCTGTTGAGTTCTTTATGCGTCAACAACCACCAACCTTTAGTGGATCGACTGACCCATTGATTGCTGAGCAGTGGATCAGCTCCATAGAGAAGATATTTTCTATGCTCCGCTGTTCAGAGTAAGAGAAGGTCATCCTGGCTATTTATCGCTTAAAAGGAGAATCTGATCAGTGGTGGGAACTGATTAAAAACACAAGGACAAGAGTGGAAGTTGAATCTATAGAGAGGGAAGAGTTTAGATGGATCTTTCTCAGTAAGTATTTCCATCGTTCCATGAGAACAAGAATGGAGGAGTTTCTTGAGCTGAAGCAGAAGGAGAATGAATCTGTGGGAAGCTACGAAATGAAATTCATAAGGCTTTCACGATATACCTTTAGCTTTGTCATGGATCTAAATGGTAAGGTTGATAGATTCTTCGGTGGGCTGAGACCTCATCTGCGGAAGAATCTAGCCAACCGAGACTATGATAGCTATGAAGAGATCATGTGGAGTGCAATGAAAGTTGAGCTGGAGTTTGGTGTGACATAGTGGTCTCATAAATCCAATGAAAAGAAGAGATCGATGGAGTCCATCTTAGGGAGGGCCTTTGACCAGGGAAGAGGAGGCAAGCAAGTGCAATATCCCACATGTAATAAATGTGGAAAGAAGTATTCGGGGAACTGCTTGATTGGGAGCGGGAAATGCTACAAGTGTGGAAGAGATTTCCATATTGCGAGGAATTGTCATAGTGAGGTGAAACCTGAACTTCCAAACAATAACGGTAAGGGGAAGATGGTGTAAGCCATACCTTATCTCCAGTGCTTAAGTGTGGACAACGTGGACACTTTTCCAATCACTATCCAAATCTGAGGGTAGTGGAGGGGAACCACCATCAACCTCAACAAAGGACAAGGGATCAAGGCCGTGATTTTTCTATCACGATAGCTTAAGTAGAAGCTCCGAATGATGTGGTAGAAAATACTCTTTTTGTTCTCTCAAATCTAGCAAGTACTTTGTTTGATTCTGGTTCTACGCATTCCTTTATTTCCTCCAAGTTTGCAAAGAATTTAGAATCAACCCCAGATTTTCTAAAAGTAGAGTTATCAGTCAAGACTCCTGGGGGGATTATCCAAGCATCATCAGTGTTTAGAAACTCTATTATTTACTTTAGTGAGCACAATCTTATCGCAAATCTAGTAGTCATTCTCATGCTGTAATTCGACATTATACTAGGGATGGACTGGCTCTCAAAGTATAATGCTAAGATCAAATGCAGAAGCAAGGAAATCTCAGTAGTCTTAAATAGAAAACCTACAGTTATATTCCAAGGAGAGATATCTCAACCTAATCTTTGTCTAGAGAAACCCCCTACATCCTTATTTATGGAGTTGATCGGTGAAGAAGAAGAAGGAGATGAGAGTTTAAGGATAGAAACTGTCCCCATCGTCTAGGAATATGTTGACGTATTTCCTGAGAAGCTGCCTGGACCTCCCCCAGAAAGAGAGGTAGAGTTCTCAATTGAACTCGTACCTGGATCTTATCCGATATCAAAGACCCCGTATAGGATGGAAAATGTGGAGTTGAAATAATTAAAGAAACAACTCCAAGATCTTTTGGAGAAGGAGTTTATCCAACTGAGTGTGTCTCCTTGGGGAGCACCTGTTCTCTTTGTAAAGAAGAAGGATGGATCGATGCGGCTATGCATTGATTATAGAGAACTGAACGAGATCATAGTAAAGAACAAATACCCTCTTCCAAGAATTGATGACTTATTTGACCAACTTTGTGGGGATCAATTCTTCTCTAAGATTGATATTCAATCTGGTTATCATCAATTGAGGGTGAAGAAAGAAGATATTCCAAAAACTGCCTTCCGATCAAGATATGGGCATTATGAGCTTGTTGTTATGCCCTTCAAACTGACTAATGCACCTGCTATTTTTATAGATCTGATAAATAGTCTTTAAGGACTACCTTGATAACTTTTTGGTAGTTTTTATTGATGATATTATGATATATTCCAAAAGTCGCGAGGAGCATGAGGATCATATAAGGGATATTTTTCAAACTCCGCAGAAGGAGAGAGTTTTTGGGAAGTTCATCAAATGTAAATTTTGGTTACAACAAGTTGCTTTCTTGGGGTACATTGTAACTAATGAAGGAATCACAGTTGACCCTACAAAGACAAAAGTTGTAGAGGAGTGGCCTCAACCTACAACAATAACTAAGATTCGTAGTTTTCTTGGATTAGCAAGATATTATAGGAGGTTTGTGAAAAACTTTTCACAACTTTCTAATCTATTAACCAAGTTAACTCGAAAATGGGTCAAGTTCATCTGGACAAAGGAGTGTGAGGAAAGTTTCCAAGAGCCGAAGAAGAGATTGGTTACTGTACCCGTGTTAACTCTGCCCTCAAGTAGAGAAGGATTCGTTATTTTTAGTAATGCATATATAAAAGGTCTTGGGTGCGTCCTCATGCAAAATGACAAGGTCATTGCTTATGCATCTCGACAGTTGAAGACTCATGAGCAAAATTATCCTATGCATGATCTGGAGCTGGCTGCGGTCATTTTTGCTATGAAGATATAGAGGCACTATCTTTATGGAGAGAAATGTGATATATACACAGACCATCAAAGTTTGAAGTATATTTTCACACAAAAGGAATTGAACATGAGACAAAGGAGATGGTTGGAACTTCTTAAAGACTATGATTGTTCAATTCATTATCATCCTGGAAGAGCAAACAAAGTCGCTGATGCATTAAGTAGGAAAGACCCAGTTGTTCTTTCCATGATGTGGATTCAAATAGATCCATTGATCAATGACCTAGTAAAGTTGTACATAGGAATTATAAGGGAAGGGATATCATCAACCCTAACCCAAATGATTTCTCAACCATCATTACTAGAGAAGATCAAGACAGCACAGAAAGAAGATGCTTTGTTGCAGAAAAAGTTTGAGACTATAAAGGATGATAAGTTTCCTGAGTTCAATATTGATCAAGAAGGTGTACTGAAATTTCATACAAGACTATGTGTTCAATCTATTCTAGAAATAAAGAAGGAGCTGATGGATGAAGCTCATATCTCTACTTTCTTTATACATCCTGGAAGCATAAAAATGTATAGGGACCTTCGTGATCATTATTGGTGGGATAATATGAAAAGGGATATTGCTGACTACACTACAAGGTGCTTAGTATGTCAGCAAGTGAAGGTAGAGCAACAAATTCCTAAAGGGGTATTGCAACCACTACCCATACCAGCATGAAAGTAGAACAATATCACTATGGACTTTGTCACTGGTCTTCCGAGAACTTCCAAAGGAAACAATGTGATATGGGTTATTGTAGACCATCTTACCAAGACCGCCCATTTTATCCCCATTTGGGAAGATTTCTCTCTTGATCAAATTTCCAGGATTTAAGTGAAGGAAGCGGTAAGGCTGCATGGAGTTCCACTTTCTATAGTATCTAATCATGATCTAAGGTTTACATCAAAATTCTGGAGAAGTATTCAACATGCTCTGAGCACTGAATTGAATTTCAGTACGTCCTATCACCCCCAAACTGACGGGCAATCTAAAAGGACTATTCAAATACTCGAGGACATGCTGAGAATATGCTCAATGGAATTTAAGGGTGGATGGGATCAACATCTCCATTTAGTTGAGTTCACTTACAACAATAGCTTCCACTCAATCATTCAAATGAAACCCTATGAAGCTCTATATGGGAATCAATTTAGAACTCCTAATTGTTGGGATGAAGCTGTGAGAGAAAGCTTTTTGGGCCTGATATTGTGCAAGAGATGATAAAAAAATCCATGCTATCCAACAACATATTAAGGCTGCTCAGAGTCGGAAAAAGAGCTATGTCGACAACTATCTAAGGGACTTGGAGTTTGATGTTGGTGATAAGGTCTTTCTTCGAATTTCACCTTTGAAGAGAGTCATGAGGTTTGGGAAGAAAGGGAAGCTCAGCCCTAGGTACATTGGCCCCTATGAAATCCTTGATCGCGTGGGAGCAGTGGCCTATCGGCTTGCACTTCCTCCAAATCTAGCACAAGTTCATGATGTCTTCCATGTATCCCTCTTGAGGAAGTACATACCTGACCCTTCACATGTACTCCCAGAGGTGGTACAAATGAAACATGACCTCTCTTATGAGGAGCAGCTGGTGGAGATCTTGGATCGTAGAGACAAGGTTCTACGCAACAAGACTACCCACCTTGTTAAGGTGTTGTGGAGAAACCATAAATATGAAGAAGCCACGTGGGAACCAGAGGAGTCTATGAGGCAGAAGTACCCACACCTTTTCTCCTCTAAGGGTACGAGTTAAAAATTTCAAGGACGAAATTTATTAAGGGGGGAAGAATGTAACGACCCGAACTTCTATTAATATTTGTTTCCTAAATTTTGTGTGTTATTTTATTTTTATACTCAAAAAAACTATATTCTTTAATTAATGAAGTGAGTATAATTAAATGATACCATTGGGTTTCGTCTGTTAAATGACCGTTGATCAATATGACCATTGGTCAATATGATCATTGGTCAATATGACCGTTGGAAGCTAAACTCTTAACGTTACAATTTTTTTGTTTATAAATATAAGTGATCTTGGTTAATTAATACATAAAGAATATTCGATGGCCCCATCCAGTAGTCTTGGGCCGATCGAAGCCCATCTGACGGAACTCAGGAAGGAGGTAGCACCATCGGGCTTTTCTCTAGACCAAACCCAATCTGAACTTCATCATGTGAAGTTGGAACGGAATCACCTTCATGAGAAGTTCAAACTGATAGAAATCACCACTCGGGAAATGTTGGCTGAGCTTCCCCAAGATTCTATCACCTTAACACACCTTACACTTAGGTCCTATGCTGATGTTATAAGGGGCTATGTAACGAGACCATAACTGCCTTGTGTAATCCTTTGAGATAAATAAAATTGTGATTTATTCTTATAGTGAAGTTTGTGAATTTTCAAATGTCCGGATAAATATAGGATGTATATTATTGATGTTTAGAAAAAAATGGATATTTTAAAATATTTATGTAAACCTTAAATAATTAATAATGTGTAATGATTTTCAAAAAATGGTCTTCTACAGTTATGTTCATTAAGAAATTTAAAGTCTAATAAGATCAACTTATTTTTTGGTGAACAGTAAATTATGAATAGTGATTTTACGCTTATGATTAGTAATGTGAAAAAATGGATTAGGTAAACTCACTTAAGAAAGTATTGATATAATTTAGGCACCTTGATTAAGTAATGTGATTCAATAAAATAGGTAAATAATTGTTTCAGAAATTATTAGTCAAGTATTAGTTTTTTTTCAGGTGAATAGTGTTTTTTTAATTAAAAATTAAATTAAAAATATTTAGAATTTTTTTTTATAAAATGGAGTTCATTTTTGAATTCAGAGCAATGATATTAGGTTAAGGTGATTTTTGGGGATTTTTCTGAAAAAAATGAATTTTCGGTGAATAGAGAAAATACAGTTTTTAGTTTCGGGTGTTTAATGAAATCATTAAGGTTGTAATAATTATGTAATCATTCTGGTAGACTTATGAATAGTAAGATAAGGTATGAGGTGTCCCAAGTTCCCAATGCCACGGGCAAATACCATGGGCAAGCCCATGGTTTTGCCAATACCACCGATGAGGTGTCCCTTGACCATTAATGACTTGTCCCCTCACTTCTCCTATAAATACCAAGACATTACCTCATTCATTTCATTTACAAATCCTCCTAAAAAAAGTTCTAGTCTCCTTACCTCACAAGGAGTCCTCCCAAGGTTCCCTCAAGCCTCCCAAGGTCATGAACATCAAGCTTTCGAAGTTACTCTTCAAGGCAAGGGATCCTTTCACCCTCCTCTTTTAAGTTACAACTTCCTTTATGTTGTGTCTTATAATTTACATATCTTTATGTTGAGGGTATGTTATTATATGTTCTTATTTCTATCCATTTCATGTCTAATTTTTGAGAGACTCTTTACTCTCTCATTAATTTGTTTTCTGAATTTTTTAGTGACGTCGTTAGGCTGCCGAATTTCTCGTAAAAGAAATCACATCTTCTCTTTTCTTTCATGTTTCCTTTTCATGTGGTATGTCATTAAAATATCCATACCATGATCTTATTCAGTACCCATACTATATTATGAATTATTTATGAGTAGGTGACCCTTGTCTCCTCTCTTTTAAATGTTTTCTAAAACCATGTTATATAACCGTTATGCTGCAGAATTTTCTCCTCAAAATTTCTATCTCTTTCTCTCCAGAAATTATCTTGTTTTATTTATGTGAATACACAAACCTATTTCGTTTCTTTGTGTGTTCATAAATATATAAAGATGATGTAATTGATTATGTAATTGACATACATATAACCCTCACTCCCTTTCCATGGGTTATAAATGACAAAACGATCTTATTTTTAAGCACGTTTAAAACATCACGATTTTAAATGAAACCCAATTCTTTTATTCTTTTTGGGTTATTTATGAATTTTTTTATTATTATCTATGTGGATCACATGAAAATAAATACATATTAAGGGTGCACCCTGATATCTCTCCAATGCATTGGGTAAAGAATTAATCTCTAGAGATGACAAGTTTCACGATACCTTGGTGAATAACCTTGGAAATTTTTATGACACCTTGGGGATGGACCTTGGTGATATTTTCATGAATGTATAAATGAAATTTTGAAGCCACACATTCAAGTTATGTTCCAAGTTCTTTTCATTATGATATGCCTATACTTCTATTGCTCATGTCTTTTTGTTGTTATTCAAGTTCTTATTGTTAACACAAGTAAACTAATTCTCTTATTTACCCTTACTGGGCCTTATGATCACCCTTTCCTTTGATGTATGTCTCCAAAATATGATATGCAGTAGTTTTATGTAGGAGGAACCTATGATGAATCCCTACAAGTGGTTTAGAATAATGTTTTATGTTGTATTCAAGTTTTATTGTTCCTGATTTCCAAGACACTAGAATTTAAATATCCTCTATATGTAAAATGTAATGAAAAGTTATTTATTAAAAAGGTGGGATGCCATAGTTGTGTAAGAAGAAAATCTTTCATGAGATATATTCTAATTGATGATAAAATTTCAAGACCAATTGGATAATATGTTTTGAAGTTATTATAGAAATGCTGGTGTGACATTTTAATATTGAACAAAATTTAAAGTTAAACTCTAGCCGCCTGGATCACCTTCCAAATGACCGAATTAACTTGGGACACAGTTGAATGGAATATTCCTCATAGAGTTCTCTATCTTTATTTAACATTTAAAATTCATTGGATGTGAATTATGGATTCTAATCCATTTTATTTCTCGTATCCAATTTTCTTTTCCTAGAGAATTCTAAATTCAAGGCCCAAAATGATCATATTCCTTTGTGAAACTTCCATTGCTCAATAAGAACAAAATATTTTCTCGTACTTGAGTAACTAGATCCTGAAATTTCAAATTTAAATCATTAATAGATATAGTTTTACAAATTTATGTTTTAATGGGTTGAGATTAATACATTTTAAACAAGAATTTCACATATGACGAGAAATAAAGTTTAAATTATAAAAAGAATTAACCATGGATTTATGAAAAATAAAACACAAGAAAAATCATCAAAATGTAATGAAAATTATCCACTTTTAGTGGCTAGTTAAACCCCCCAACTTGATACTTTCTATTCCCTAGAAAATTACTAGCTCAAAAGTATCAAAATTCAATTCCTCTCTCTAAAAACTTTTTTAACATACAATTTTTTCCACAATGACCTCACATAAAATAATAATAAATCCTATAAAAATACTTTAATACTATCCAAATACATAATAATATCTCAATCCCATGCTCATTTCTTTGTTCAAACTCACTATTACCTTTTATATAATTCCAATTAAGCATAAGGATGTGTTGTGCATCACGAAAGACATGGGAGTTTATTTTTATTAAAGGGGGGAAGATTAGAGTACTTGGCGGAAATAACATTTCAACCTTATGACGAGTATACAATTTTTTTTTGAATTTTTCTAACCACATTAGAGATTAAAAGACCACAAGCATCGAACACCACACATTATGTCAACTCAATGCTTTATAATAGAGATGTAAAGCCACAATTTGGGTATGAAAACTGTAAAGTCACTATCATGAAGTGCTAAACACTACACATGATGTCAAAACATTCCTTTAAACAGTCACATTATTATTTGTTTCCTCAATTTTTTGGACACTCAAATAAAATATAAAGTGATCCCAAATCCCATGCTATGAAGAATAGACCCCAAGAAATAAAATTCATGCCTTAAAATACAAAGGACAAGTATTTTGAAATTTTTATTAAATGGATGAAAATTTAGATAGTGAAAAAGTATATCAGAAAACCATGCTCACAAAAATTTATGCTCATGAACATAAACATGTATAAAGATCAGAATCATGGCATGAAAATCACTTAACATTCAGTTTTCATGTTTTACAAAGTATATTATCACATGAAAGGATAAAGAAATTAAATTTTCCATAAAATATCAAGTTTTTTCTCAAAATCTCATATTTTCACCCTCAATTTAAAATAAAACTACCCCCAGTGTTGAAATAGAAGAGAAGAGAGAGTTTAGAATTGGGAAGAAAGCAGAGGAGAGAAGTTTGAATGAAATTTGAAATGAAATCATGAAACACAATCACCTGGTTTGAATATGAAGCCCCGAAAATAAGTAATTAATCATTCAAGCTCTATGTCATATGTGGACTCCTTATTGAAGATTGGGTTTGAACTCTGGAAGGCATGTGGTTCAATTTAAAATCCTAATAAACCATGTTTTTGTAGAATATTTTATTGATAATAATTGTTATATTTTCTCCACATTTATCTTTATTTAAATATTTAATGAAAGTTTGTATTTTGAGCTTGAATTTGAAAATTCCATGAAAATTATGTTTTTACCCATTGAATTTCACTATAGTATTTTTATCATGACATTTTATGTGTGATAAATTTTAACTAGAAATTTTATGGAAAGGTTTTAAACTCATTGGGATACATTTTTCATTTAGACTATGCTAGATGGATCCCAAGTTTAAAGGGTGAAAATTTCCATGAATTCAAAGCTAGACTGGACTCGAAATAATGGATTTTACCTCACCATTTGGGCCATAACATTTTCCTCCTTGTTGGAATGAGCTAAAATTTTGAAATATATTAATGGAATCAATTTAAATTATTTTGTTAAACTAGAGTGATAATTGGTTGGTGTGGGAATACTGTATAAAATGATTCAATATGAAGTAAATTTTGGAGGAATAATTCTATATGTACCCTTATTAACATTTCCAAATCTATCCCCCATTCTATTTGATGAAAATTTTCACACTCAAGGAGGGTTAGTCAGGGAATTAGGAGGGTGTGGATGAATATATCATTTATTTTCCACCTCTATAACCATTTGGAATAAAAAATTCTTATGGAAAGAATCACTTCTAAGTATACTCTCCTCTCTTTCTTTCACTTCACGTTTCTTTGTTCTTTTTCTTGTAATATCAATTTATATTAAATAAAACTTCTTTGTTATACTTTTTTTTAATATTTTTATCTTTTTTACTTTGTTATTGAATATAATATTGTATATGAGATTGGGCTTTTCAAACTTTTTTTATGCAAACCGTCTCTATAATGACAATTCCACCCATGGGAGAGTAGGTCTTTTTTTGTCTATATAATTCTTACCTTCTTCACTAGTAATTTTGAATCCATATTTTCCCTATAATTAAATAAAATATGGTCAATAAAATTATTTTTAATGTTTAAATCACTCATAAAATTCACACTTAGCACATGAGGTTGAGTTTGTGTGATTTTTGAGAGAAACACTTTAATCTTCAAATCTAATCAACTTGGAATCAATTCATAGGGTTAAAATATAATACCATTACTCAAATAATTATCATTTATATATTATAGGTGCTACACTAATTTCCCACTGATCATAAGTTTCCTTTGAGATTATAATCAAAGTAGGGTGTTGCGATTAAAGATCTCAAAATTAGATTAGGGTTCAATTGCTTCAATCTTTATGTACACGTTTTATTCCTTAGAGTTTTAGGGTAAAAATTTGGGGAATCATAATCGAATAGATTTAAAAATAAGGGATAATGATGAATGAATAATGGAGGTATATATTAGATTAGTCATAGTAATTCATATCATTTTTTTAAATTAATTTTTTTACCACTCATGTTATTTTATTCCAAAAATCACTCAATAAACCCCCATATTTGGTTCCCATTTTCATTTATTTTTGTTATTTTTTTAAAACTATTAGGGGTTTTTTAATCTAATTCCTCCTCAATAAATGAACCAGTTCACCCCCTATGTTTCACTCAATAAAAAAAATAAAAATTTTGAGAGTGCGTGCAACAACTCTCATCAAATTGGCATTGTTGCTCTAGAAGAAAGTGTTTTATTCAACCCCATTTTAGGATGATTTATTTGGATCATACCAAATTTACTTACACTTTATTAGAATATATTCAATTATTGGTTTTTTAGATTACACAAAAACACTCATATCCCCCATAATAAAAAAAATTAATAGAGGATGAAAGAGTTACCAAAGAAAAGTTTATGAATACAACCAACCAAATTATTCATGTCTGATATATCAAAATGAATACATAATATCTCTATTACAACAAGTACAATCGGAATATAAACCAAGCATTGATGGTCAGTTATGGGAGATTTGGAGAGAAAAACAAGTTGAATTGCTTAATCTGAAAAGTCAAATGGTATAACTAAAGAGACAAATTGCTAAGATGACTATTGGGGTTGGTGTCTCAGAACCAACTGTTTGTAATTTAGATTACATGTATATTAAAATAAGTTAATATTAATAAAATATCTTATTTTATATTTTTAATGCAATAATGTCCTAGATTATCTCTCTTATTGAAAAGGTCATAACAGTTCCTTGCTTTGATGAGAACCTTGAAATGATATGATTATATTCTTAAATATTACCCTATGATTAGATACCATTATATAATGAGACACATAGTATGTTTAATGTCAGGTGATAGTACTCATATATAGATGAAACTTCATCACATGGAGTTCACACTTGATAATCTCCAAGATGGAAGATTATTAGAAAAAATCTGCTAGTAGGAATTCAAAATGTTTGTCTATCATTGGATATTCTTATATGATATTGTGCACAAGGATCCTTAGAATTTAATATTATTATTAATGTATGTTGTGATGTGCAAACTTAGACATATTTTTGTAAATCATGATGAAATATATTCACAAAGAAGTTAAGTATGTTGGGTGTGTCACAAATGATATGTTATTAATGAATAAGTTGTGGAAGGATTTGTCCATTCCACCTTTATGGAAGTTAATATATCAAACCTTTTATTTAAATGAAACTTTCACATTAAATTCCATGTCCATGGTGTATAGATGAGTCCATTTCAGATAGTCAAAGAAAGATGTATCAAGAATATAGGTTGATGACATTGGTCTGCAACCTGCTTGATATGATATCATGAAAAATGGATTAATTACACAATGAACATTCATATGTGGTTGTTTTCATTGTGAAATATCTTCTTCTGTATGGGTGCCTTAACCCATTGCTAGATAGTAATCTTGTACTTTAGGCAAGACCGCCTAATGACACTGTGAAAGAGGCCTAAAGGGTTACACACAAAGTGTTTCCATATATTTCAGTTAAATATTATTTATATTTAGAAGTTAGAATAAATATTGTTCTCTAAGCCAAGAAGAAATATTTTTTTTAGGATTTATTAATCAATCACAAATATTAAATAAATATTTATTCATGTGGTAATAATTTAATTACACAAACATATAATATTTATTTATATCTTATTATTTTCATGATAATAAATAACGACGTTTTCATTAAATAATTAATTAATTTAATTATGTGGATATAAAATAAATATTTATTCTTTAGATTGCGAATAAAATATTTAATGATTTATTAAATTAATAATATTTATTTTTTCATGGGTTCATTAAATGTCATGGAGGATAAGCGGACTTGATTTTTCTTGATGATAAATATTTATTTACTAGATTGTAAAATAATATTTATCATTGTGTGGGTTACCACATGCCATGAAATAAATGTAATATTATTATATTACATGGAATGAGGTTCCTTTTAGGTTTAATATATTATTAAGGATCTTTGTTTAATTAATTAAATATTAAACCCTAACCCTATGTCTATAAATAAACTGTTATGTTTTTTTGGAAGAGGTTAATCATTGTGGAAAATATTCCTCTCAACCACTTCTTCCTCTTATCTTCCTATTATGACTAAGAAAAACAAGAGATATTCCTTTAAGACTAAAGGATCATGAAGTGATCAAAGGGAACAATTAAAGATGATCATTCAGTAACACTAGCACTCGATGTTTCATCATCATTATTCGGAGATTGAAGGAGCATGTGTGAATCACTACTGGAGGGGATCTTCTTTGGGTCCTCATGATGAAACAATAATACACTGATCAGGTTTAGACGATCAAAACCATCAATGAAGAAGGATCTCGAGACTGAGGTAATATTTATTCTTGTGTTTTCAATTAATTAAAATTAATGTGAAAAATTATCTCTCTTGGTTCCAACGAAATCATTTTTCAATATTATCTAGAAATTTTTTATTGGTCATGATATTCATGTTATGTACATTGTGGATTATTCATTGAATCTAATAAAAGATTAGTTGGTCATAGTACTAATAGGTTTTTGCATTGCATTTGGAACTAACAAGTGGCATTAGAGTGACCACATTCAATTTATAATTATTTATTTATTGTTTATCAATTTACGTATTTAAAAATCAGTTTTCATTTCAATAAATTTGTTCTTATAATCTGATTATTGATATCTCTTCTTCTATTCTTAATTTCTCACTCACATAACCCAGAGCCAGTTAATATTTAACAAAGAACAACCAAAGAATATATCTAGAGGTTCCAAAAATTTTGGCCGAATAGTACAGGAGTCCATGATATGTAACTCGATGTTACACACTATGTATCCTGGTATATTGTAACAATATGAAACATGTTTTCCTTGGTTCATCATGTAATAATGACATATAGATGTATTAAATACACTCCACATGTTGACTAGAATAGGTTGGAACATGACATGTTGGACTACATGCCGTATAACTAAGTTACACACCATGTAGTCTACGTGTTTTCATGGTGAATATACATAGTAAAATATATAGTGTATTAATTTCATGACGCATAAGGACTACCATCCATGTAATAAGGGGATTAAATGGTGTGTACTGGATGTACACACTATGTACCTCAGAAATTTCTATAAATAAATACATGTCTAGTCACTAGACATTTATCATAGACATACGATGAGTAAGACATTACATATAATTGGATGTACACATCATATACCTAACTGTTTACAAGGAAAATTAAAAATTAATTTATTACTTTATAAACCTCATCATTATGTGTTTCATGTGTCATTTATTTACTCATACATGACATATGATATATTTTATATGATATTAAATGATTAATTAATTTTGGTATAAAATTTTGAACTACATACCATGTATAGTCATAATGCATTGACAAATCCATGAGAATTAAAATAAGTATACACTATGTTAATTAACATGTGTTCCATGTGTCATTTATTGACTCATACATTCCATGTCATTACATGAAAAAAACATGTATTCTATACGCCGCATGAGTAGACTATATATGATCTTGATATATGTTGAGTAGTTCTAACAGATACTCACCAAGTTTCTTCTAAGTACAAGATGTGTACTTATTTTATTAAATTTTAAATAATATTAATTTATTTAATTTATTTAAAATCCCATCAGATGAATATCTCTTGGAAAGATTGGATGGAGACTAAAATAAATTGAATTAAATAATTAATTGAATTAATTTTCATGTGTTTTATCTTAATAAAAGAAGAAATCAAAATGAATTTTAGATAGATATTTTCAATGTGCATTAGTTGCACAAGTGGAGGATCATGAAATTAAACTAACCTGTGTATGTGTGTGGATTCTTTAAATTTATTTGTTTCACTAGTTTTTTGAAGTTATTATTATTAGATTAGATTAATGTCCTGGGTGTCATCTATCCCTCCCTATTATTTATGGACTTGCATTCCCACAATTTATTTTACATAAAACCCCCCATTCAAGTTCCCTTAACCTATGTGTGAAGTAAAAGAATTGTAAGGATGGAGCTCCTTGGTGCATGGAGTTGGTTCAAGATAGATTCGGGTTGAAACTAAACCAAGAAGATACATAGTATATAGGTGGAATACTACAACTCAAGACCAAATTGACTCAAGGATTTTCCCCCCTAGGGTCAATGGTTTGTTTATCATCCACTCAATTAACAAACTACTATTTAAATCTCATGATCTTTCCATGATTTATTTATTTTATTTCTGTATGATGCATGATTTATTTTATCGATGCATGACTATGATCACATAAATAAATGGATTAATATGCTAATATGGAACTAAAAAAAGTATTTTTCATAAATAATTTATTGGAACATAGTTAATCACTTAAGTAAAATCCACTTAATATTAACAAGACATGTAAATGGATAAAATAAGAAAGTTTACACATAATAAAAAACCCCTCAAGTTAATATTAAGTCATTACACCTTCCATTATCTAAATTAAGACAAAACATAGTTATTGTATTAGTTCAGAGCATAATTGATGGACACTTTTAATTATTAGGGAGTCTAAACTAAGATGATGGGTCAACTTAACCAAAATTTATTGTATTTAACAACTATAGTTTGTTCAATAAAAAATTGGAGGCATGTTGTGAGGGAATTAGAGTTAGGATTTTAGGATTGGGGAGTCCACTCAATGGATCATGGGGATGTAAGCCCATAGTCGGCAGGAAAACCTACCTAAACACCTTCTTATGGTCTGGATCATAAGGAGGAACATATGGATCCTTTCCACTAAAATTTCCACATGATGGTATATTTATATTTCAATGGTGAGGGTTGTTGAGGCTTGATAAAATAGTGGGAGAATTAATGAAAATAAAATTATTATGTCTCATATAAATTTATAATCATGAAATGTAATAATAATGACAATTTTTTAAACCACATTATCACTGGAATTAGTTCTAGTGAAAGACCATCTCCTAACAGGAAGTAACTTCCAAGAATGGTTCAGACACTTACAGATTTTTTATATACCATAAACATATGTCTTTTGTGCTACAATCATCAATCCATGACCCCCTACTAAGGAGGCTAGTGATGAGGAGTTCCATGTTTATGAAAAACACCTAAACTATACACTAGATGTTCAGTGTTTAATACTTTCATTCATTTCTATTGAACTTATCAAGTTACATGAGAATACGAATGCTTATAGATTACTCCAGTATCTTCATAATTATTATCAGGAGAGATCCAGATAGGAACTCTATGAGATTTCCAAGGTGTTGTTCATGAGAAAACTTAGAGAAGGTGCACCATATTGGCCTCACATAGTCAAATTTATTTTTTACATTGAGCACCTAAATGTTCTAGGGTTTAAAATACCTGACGAATTACACACTGATCTCATTCTTTAATCACTCCATCAGTTCTTATCTATGTTTTTTATGAATTTTAATTTAAAAAATATAGATAATTCTCTCAAGGATTTCCTCACTCCACTTTATCAAGTTGACAAGGATACAAAGAGTTAAAATCATTCGATCCTTATGGTGAATAAGAGGAAAGGACATATGAAGAGTTTTAAGACTAACTAAAAGCATAAATATTCTTTGAAATTCCCTTATAAGTAAAAGGGGATCAAGGGGAAATTAAGGGAACATGATTCTATCTGTTTCCCATGTGGAAAGAAGGACCACTAGAAGAAAAACAACACCAAGGTAAAGAATCAAGGGTAATCTTCAAGTATATTTTTCATCGAGTGAAATCTATCTATTTCTAAAAATTGGGTATTAGCTACAACATATGGTGCTCACATATGTATTCAAATACAATAAAAAATGGTGATGTGGATCTATAAGCAGCCAAATGGTCCATACATTTTTTGTGCCTATTGGATACTACCACCTCATGTTATTTATTGGGATGATATTGGTTTTGAAAGAATATTATTATGTGTCGTTAGTTACCAAAAACATTATTTATTTGTCCAAATTTAATATATATATATATATATATGGATTTAATTTCTAATTTTGGAATTTGTATTTCTTCTTTTACAAAGAAAGAATTTTTTATGGTAGGACATATTTGAATAATGGTATTTATGTGTTGGATTACATGAACTAAGTAATGAAAATCAATAACAAAAATAGTTCAAATGAATCATACCACACCCAACTATAGCATCACCAGCTAGGCCATGTAAATGAAAAATGTTTGACCATATTACACCAAGATGGATATTTATATTTATTTAAACTAAAACCATTTGGTCTATATCATGTATATTTGTAAGGAAAAATGACAAAATACCCATTTAGTGTAAAAGGTAAAAGGGACATAGAGCTTCTTGAGTTGGTTCATACAAATGTGTGTGGACCATTTCAAGTTGAAACTAGTGGTGTGTACTCATTCTTCATAATTTTTATTGATTTCAATAGTAGTTATGGATATGTATGCTTAATGAGGTATAAGTCTAATTACTTTGAAAAATTGAAGGAATATAATAATGAAGTTGAGAACCATACTGGTAAGAAGCTTAAGAAACTATTCTTAGACCACACCATAAAATATCTTAATCAGGACTTCATTGATTATTTACCAGAGTTTGAGATTTTATCTCAAATCACTCCTCCTTACACACCATAATGGAATGATGTAAGATAAAGGAGGATCCACACACTATTAGGCATGGTAAGATCAATGATGAGTCATGCAAGTCATCCATTATCCTTTTGGGGATACACATTGTAGAAAAAAGTATAAATAGTAAACTGAGTTCCAACTAAAGCATCAAACAATATTACATATTAGATTTGGTATGGTAATAAACCAGTGTTGTTGTATATATGATTTTGGGGTTGTGAAGTGTTTGTTAAGGATATTTATGGTAATAAAATTGCACCCTAAGGCACTAAGTGCATCTCTATAGGGTTTCCTAAGAAAACTAAAAGATATTACCTATATGACCCTACAGATAATAAAGTTGTAGTTAATAGATGTTTGACTATTATTTAAGGGGATCACATGTCCAAAATAGATAGTGGAAGAAAGATAGAATTCAATGAATTCATGGACCATGATACACATGAGTTGACACCTGAATAGATCCCACAAACCCCATTGAAGAGGATGTTCTAGAGAGAAATGTACTATATATAAGTACAAGTTATGTTAGAAAACCAGAACAATATGGTTTTCTATCCACCAAATATGGTGACTCATTGTTAGTTGATAATAATAGACTTGTAACCTACAAGTAAGTAGTAGGTGGCACTAAAGTTTTCAAGTGGCAAGAAGTTGTGAATTTTGAAATGGATTCCATGTACCAAAATTATTTTTGGATTTTGTTAGATCCTCTAGTGTATGTAAATCCTGTTGGTTGTAAATGAGTATTCAAGAAGAATCCAGACATGGATGGACAATTCAGCACCAATAAGGTATAATTGGTTGAAAGGGAATTTAAAAAATATCTTGGTATAGGCTACAATGAAACCTTTTCACTAGTTTCTATACTGAAATACATCAAAATTATACTTTTTATAGTAGCTTACCATTACTATGAGATTTGGATGATGGATGTAAAAAAAACTTTCCTTAATGAGAACCTTCAGGAAAATGTATATATGACACAATCAAAAGATTTTGTGACTCCAAAGTATGATAACATGGTATGAAATTTTTAGAGATCCATTTATGGATTAAAAAATCATATGGGTTATGGAACATTATATTTGATGAATCCATAATGGAATTCGGTTTTGTAAAGAATTAATGTAATATATGTGTATATAGGTGTTTTTAATAGTAGGGTAGTCATTTTTCTAACAGTCTATATTGATGACATACTACTTATTAGAAATGAAATACCAGTCATACAGTTTATTAAGGTTTGGTTAGACACTTTCTTCTCCATGAAGGACTTAGGTGAAGTGATATATATTCTTGGGATCAAGATCTATCATGATAGATCCAAGAGGATGCTTGGACTAAAACAAAGTACATACATCGAAAAGATGTTGAAGTGACTCAAAATAGAATAATCCAATAGGGATCTGTTTCCATTGTCACATGGAATTTATATTTCCAATAAAATGTTTCCTCAGATACATGAGGAGTGATAAAGGATGGTAAGGATTTTATACACGTCAACAATTGGTCCAGTGATGTATGTTATGTTATGTACTAGGCTAGATTTTTCTTATACCTTAAGTGTGGTATAAATATATCAAGTTGACCCAAATGACCGCCATTATATGGAATTCAAGACTATCCTTAAGTATCTGATGCATACTAAGGATATGTTCTTGATCTATAGAGGAGATAAAGATATAGTCATTAGGGGATATGCATACACTAGTTTCTAAATAGATCAAAATTATTTAAAATCGCCAGTCATATACCTCTTCACTCTAAATGTAGGTGTTGTGAGCTAGATGATCTCAAAGAAAGTTTTGGTTTCCAATTCTATATGTGAGTCTGAGTATATTTCATCTTATAATATCTCTAAATAAGTGGTTTGTATATACAAATTAATACATGAACTTAATGTAATGATGAGCGGTAATGACCCTATCATGATCTATTACGATAATAATACAGTGGTGGATCTTGCAAAGGATACAAGTTCACATAATCAAATGAAGAACATACTATAGAAATATCATCTCTTGAGGAATTTTTCTCAAAGAGGTGATGTCAAAATGAGTAGAGTTTTCATAGAATACCATATGGTAGAACCCTTAACCAAATCTATAACTCAGAAAAAATAGAATCATAATATGAGATCTTGTGAATTAAAATTCATTAGTAGTTGGATCTATTCCAAGTTGGAGTTGGTTTCCTAGAACCAACTGTTTTTTATTTTAGATTGTATATATATTTGAAGAATTGAGTATTCATAAAATATATTATTACATATCATATAACAATCTATGTGAATTTAATATAATAACTTCTTGGATTATCTATCACATTTAAAAGGTCATAATAATTCCCTAATATGATGAGAACCTTGAAATGTTATGATGATATTCTTAAATATTATTCTATGGTCAAATAAAATTCTATGATGGGAAACATAGTATGTTGAATTTTTAGTGAGATTACTTGTAAGAAAATGATACTTCATATCATGAAGTTCACACATGATAATCAAAAAGATGGGAGATTATGAGAGAAAACCCACCAGTATAAATTCTATATGTTTTCATGCCATTGGAAGTTCCTATATGCGAGTGTATGTAATGATCCTTAGAATTTAAGATTATTATTAATGAATTTCATGACTCACAATTAAACATATTTACATAAATCATGATAAAATATGTTCATTCTGAATTTAGGTATGTTCAGTGTGTTACAAATTATTAGGATCCACAATTGGGGTTGTAGTCACTCTACCACAGTATTGTATACTTTGGCTCATAGCCTCACAATTGTGTTCTTTAGAAGGGCTCACTACCCACCATGGGGATCACTACCCTCCAACCTATGAAAATGTATTTTGATGGGAAATTAATCATTTGGAACTTATATTCCATGCCCAAGACTCCTCCATTCCTGATATGGGGCTCAGGTCAAAGGTGTCATAGCGTGACACTCACTCATCATGTCATAACACCCTACAACCAACATCCCCTAATCCCAAGGGTGCACACTATATTCTAATTGGGAATAAAAAATATACCCCTTACTGATTTACCTAAAGATAAAATTCCTCCCATCACCCTTTGATACCAATTTTTAGGATTCATAATTGTGGATTCAGTCCCTCAACCACAATATTATTCTCTTTCACTCATTTCCACATAGTTTTGTTCTTCAATAGGGCACACTACCCACCAGGGGGATCACTACCCTACCACCTATAAAAAGTACTTATGATGGGTATGAGATCATCCTATACTTATATTCAATGCCCAAGACTCATACATGCCTAATGTGGGACTCAGGTCAAAGGCGTTACGACATGAAACTCACTGGTCACTCCCTACCGCCAGAGCCCCAAATCCCTAGGGCACACACTATATTCTAACTAAGACCCAAAAAAATTATATATTATTAATGAATAATATGAGGAAAGTTTTGTCCCTTCCATATTTATGGAAGTTAATATCTCAAACCTTTGATTGAAATAGAACCATTACTTTAAACTTCATAACCATGATATATATATGAGTTCACTTCTGATAGTCAAAGAAATATGTATCAAGCATATAGGTTGATGGTGTGGGTGATAAGACCACTTGATGAGATATCATGACAAAGGTATTATATTACACAATAAGCATTTTTATGTGGTTGTTATCATTATGAAATATCCTCTTCCTTTATGGGATCCTTGACCCGTTGTTAGATATTAATCTTGAACTTTAGGTAGACCCACCTAATTCCATTGAGGAAGAGTCCTAGAGTGTCACACACAAAGTGTTTCCATTGATCTTGAAGGGTTTATAATGACACTAATAACACTTATTAGATCAATTATAAGAGATTAAAACCATGTATTAGGATCACCCATATAAGAAAATATGAAAAAAATATAAAAAAATAAAGAAATACTACAAATTTGGAGTACAGTACATTGAAGATCATCTGCATAATCTCAAACACCATCACATGGGGTTGATAGAGATCACTAAGAGTATCCAAAATTCATCCTATATCTAAAGGTATCCATGGGTTGAGCAGAATTGCACATCTCACGTGTGAGATTCTCTATCCTCTATATATCATGCATAAAGATGGTAGAAGAAGAGAGATTTGGGTAAATGGAGTTTTAGATAAGCATACAAAAATCACACATAACCACTACCATCACATGATGGTGGTTTATATAGGAAATAAAGGATACTCCTTAATTATTGTCTCATTTATTATTATATTACAATGCATTAATAAATTCTATGGACAATATATAAATTCATCATATGAATACATAACCTCCTATACATTTCATCTTATGAAATAGTTTATGAATAAATGATAACATAGGTGTAAGAAGGCTTGGGTATCCAAATGGTACTTCTAATGTAGGTAGTATAGAATAATATACCTCATTATGCATGTAAATCACAATTTTCATGCAAACCCCAATATCATATATATACATATATAAGGCTTTAGGGCATATATCTCCTTTAATATCCCACTTACACTAAATCCTAATAGAATTTATTCCATTTAACCTTATATTGTATCATATATAATAACTTGTGAAACCATATCTAGAACTCATTTTGGATATATTCTAAAACACTTTTGTAAATCTATCATTAACTTCACCTTATATCACATCATATGTAATACCTTGAAAATACCCATCCAAAACACTTTTGGATTAACTCAAAAACACTTTTAGAACATCTATTTGATTCAAACTCAATCCCCATTAAATCAAAAACAAAGTGTGACACCATGGACCTTTATAGCATTGAAAACAAATACAAATATCTAAATCCATATATGTAAGAAAATATAAGCATCTAACAAAGCATCAATGTTAATCAATCTATAAATGGATATAATTTGATCTACATCAAACACATGTATCTCTATACATGTTTCCACCAGTCCACATCATATGAAAACATGAATTCTCACATTTTCCCTTTGTTTAAAACATAGAGTAACCATGGGATATGAAGCGTGTTAATTACATATAGAAAACTCATATTTTATTGATTCTGAGAGTATATACTGATATTATTAATGAATAAATAACATGTCATTAATCCTTATGGATAATAACATCACATGTCTCTTATCTAGGTATATATAAAATATCTAGGTGTGGCCGCACACTCCCACGATCAATCTTAACTGAGGGCCTAGATTTCATACTAGTTATACAAGAGGAAAAGTCCCATCTTGATTAAGATCCACCCGATAACATGATCAACAATATACCTAACTACCCTATATTAGCTAAGTCAATATATAAAATTGTGTAATTTGGGTATTAAAGTATGAAGGTTATCATGATAGTTTTCTCACCAACCTCAGGTAATTGGGGACCAAATATGATCCATGCACCCTTAGTATACCAAAGAAATCTGTATGACACTCCATGTGGTATACTTAGTAAGTAAACCATCACACATAAAGAATCATATTCTTTGTTTTGTGCCTCATGTGTATATTTTATATCTCTATAAAATAATCCTACTCATGCTAAAATTAACATCTCATCATAACCTATAATACTCTATGGTGAACATTGATTAGGGATAAACTGAAAGTCATATTTTGAGAGGTAAATTACAATTAAACTTTACAAAATATATATCTATATATACATTTATACAACCACTGTGAAATAATAATAAAGTAGAGATTACCTTTTAATATGATACATTTCATACTCTTAAACCCTTTTAAGAATATTTTTAAAATCCAATACAAACACTATTTTTTCATATCATATATGAAAATCTACCTGACCAACCTTGTGTTTATTTCACTTTCTGGATTTTGTTAACTCATTACATCATATATAATTTCTATCACATCTCTATATGACCATATAATAAAATCCTCCCACTAAACTCTATAGCAAGAAACATCTATGAATTAATCTAGTTTTAATAATGGTAAGACTTAAGAATCATATTCCTAATTGTTTAATTACATGAACATATTCAAACCACTTAACTTTAAAACATAAAATATTATTATTCCAACTTATAATGTCCCTGAATTTTTTATATATTATTTTCAATATTATATGGAATTATTTTGTGACAAGGTGTTGATATAGTGTGTGATTTTGAGGCCCAGTGTTCCCAGAATAAATGTTCAAAAAATATTAAACTTTAAATAGAATGTGTGAGCAATTTTCCTGAAAAAGTGGCTACCCGGATCAGAAATCTAAGGGCACCATTGTATTCAGAGTAGCTATTTTACCTTAGGCGAGGCCTAACATCAGCTAATGCAGTTCGACAGTGAAAAGTAGTTTTTGGAAATAACGGGAATAAAAAAATTTCAATAAAAATATTTTTATTTGACACGATGGTGTTTTCCTTAAAATGAGACTTTTTAAGAAATTCAGGTTTATCACCATAACCCTGGGATTCTTTTGAGGCATGGCGAGGAACCCTCTTGGTAAACGATAATGATGGATCAAACAGATCATGGATTGTCGTACCAAGAGAGTTGGAGGATCTCGTCAATGATGAAAATGAAACCGTTCTTCATCAATGATTGATCCAAAATCTTGGTAGGATATTGTTTTATGATTTCCATCCCATTCTTAATCTAGGATGAACGTAGATCAATTCAACAAATAAGAATTGGTACGCACGTCATTGGTAAGATTAAATTAGATGGAATTGTTTTCTCTTTGTTCACCATTCTAATGAGAACAAATCGAGGCTGACATGAACAAAGGCCAAGGTTCAGTATGTGGGTGTTCCTTTTGATTTTTTATCCCCCATTCTTCGCGCTTTCGCCGCTGGACCCTCATGGCCATGGTTTGACTTTCCAGGTGGTTTCTAACATGATCAAACCCTCATATTGGAGGTAAACTGAGAACGAAGGTCAGATCTATGTAGATTGGGTCCCAAGGAACCTAGATATACAATCGTTTTGGATTTTGAACATCAGAGGTGGCCTGGTTGTCCACGAAACTGGCCATCAGTTCAGTTTTGGCACAATGGTCCGGTGAGGTGAGGCGACGGTGTGTGATGACATGGACCAGTGTACAGATATGACAGTTGGAGGCGGTGGCCAGAGGTGGCTAAATTCATGGAGGCCGAAGCGGACGCGGCTGGCAGATCCACATGGTGAAATGGACGCAGGGCACAACGAGGTCTTGTGATGCAATGACGGGATGCGTGGGAGTCACAGGATGCGAAGGTGGGAGGACCGCAGGATGCGAAGAAGCTAAGGGGTGCGGTGGGCCAAGCAGGTCAAGCATGAGGCCAGTCGGGCTGAGCGAGCATGCTAGGTGGGCCAGTGTGGAGTAGGCCAAGAAGGCCAGACCAAGGGAACCGAGCCGCGTAAGGTGCCCTGGTAGGTATCATGCCCAACAGGACTGGATGGACTGGGCCTAGTAGGCCTGACTGAGCCGGGTCGGCCAGTGGGTCGGACTCGGACCAGACCCAAGTCAGATCTATTTACTAAAACGACCAGAACTTTTAAATGGAGCGTCTGTTTGACAGACCGTCAGTAGAGTTGGGACCCTTGTGACGAGATGGACCTGATGAGACTAATATCGGGTTTTAGCTTTGACATAATTCTAGTGAAAATGTCTGTTTACTTGGGAAGTACCCGAGGTCAAGGGACACGATGGGTGTGACTACTACAACTCACCATGCACCCTCTTTTTCTACGTGGGTTGATTCTCTCATCCACCATATCTTGGAAGAGTTTTTTTAGGGTTCGTTCCCTTTATCGTTTCACTGAAGGTTTGTTGGTATCATTTTCTATTCACAGGAGTATGATCCCTTCAATAAGACTTCTTGGATAGAGTTGTTGGAATCCCCTGAGATGCCCATAGCAGGTCCTCTATTACTTATTCATGCCCTAGGTAGAGCATTCAGTATTGACATGACCAAATTCACATGGTGTCGATCCTCTACTTAGTAGGTTAATCTAGATTGAGTTGTTGGTTCACCCCATGGCCCTAGTTGTGATCCTAATCTAATGTATCATATCTCTCTTTAGATCATTCAACATATATCTCTCTCTCATGATAGTTCCCGAAAAATGGTACTTCTCGAATGGATGTCATCAGTGTTATCAGACTCAGGAGTGAGTTCTCCTAGATGTGTGTTTTGTGGAATCTTTGGACTAAATCCCTAGTGTTGGTATATAGTGGTTATGACTTACCCTAGAATGTGTGGTATGGTTTGATTGTATTTGGATATTATTATTATATATTATAGACATATAATTATGTAGAGATGATTGTACTTTCCACTGTGTATTAATTTTTGGTTTTAGGGTGTCCTATTGAGTATCATTATACTCACCCCTGCACAGGCTCTGCCTTCATGCATCATGTCTTATGCAAACGAGCAACCTTTTGATAGAGTCCAGGGTGGACAAGGACTATATGGAGCCTTGTGTGATTAGAAATACTGTGGTGTTCCTATGGCTTTATAAAGTATCCCCAATACCTTGCTTTCAAGTAGGGTTTTCTTCGAATGAGTTTTGGGAACTTGGTTACAAAATTTATTTTTTGGGGGCTTGTATTCTGGACCTATTTACTTTCTAGAACTTTCACTATTGTACTCTGTTTGTGGGTTATAGTGGTTTCATGCATTATTTACTTAGTGTTTTTACATTTCAGAATTTTTGGTCTTAGAGATGTGTGCATGCATATAGGTACTAAGGAAATTCCTCCCATGTTAGTGATATACCTACTTAGTGCTACTCACCATCCCCTGTCCTATTGGAGGCAGACTTGGGGAGTTGTAGAATAGGCCCCTCTAGGATAGGTCATGATAGAGTTGTATCAGAGGTGGTTATTTCTACCTTAAGACTGAGAGTCTATTAGATTGGTTTGAGGAAACATTATTAAGTGTTTCGAGTTCGGTTTTCAAGCCAGAGACTCGAGCGTTGGTGTAGAAGCCGACATATCCATACACCAGGACTCTGATAACCTGCTTTTCGACTCAGTACATGAGAAAATTGGTTTTAAGGAAAATAATGGTACATGCATCATATAGGAATGGGTTGTGGTTTCCATTTCCTTCTTGAGTTAGCTATCCAGATATACTCATTAACCATGGTACATCTTGTTTCCTTACAGGATGCCTTTGAAATGCATACCAGCTAGGATTCAGTAGATCGATCATAAGGATGACCCCCTCAATGATGAGGCTTTAGTACATGAACCAATTTTCCAAATGATACCTCAATGTGGTTCACCAACTATACCGCCACCTGTGGAGCTACCCATGGTACCTGCAATACCAATAGACAAGGAGTGCAGGCTGAACACATTTCATGAGTTTCAGAGATAAAGACCCATAAGGTTCCGAGGTGAGCTTAACTCTCAGGCATATGAGGTCTAGCTTGAGGCAGTGACACAATTTTTGCATCTAGTCAAAACAACTGCGGATCAGATGGTGGTCCTGGCAGTGATCCTTTTGCAGAGATCAGTAGAGATATGGTGTAGTTTGGCTACCCAAAATCACGATGAGGTGACACTCTCATTGGCAGAGTTCAATCACCTCTTCATAGAGGATTTATCACCACTTACGCTGAGATATTTGCATGTACATAAGTTTATTTATCTCCAACAGGGTAGTATGACAGTAGCTGATTATTCATCGAGGTTCACTAACCTTTCCAGGTACTCAATGGATATGGTCAGGGATTAGTACTTCCAGGCTCAGACCTTCAAGAAAGGTATACATAGAGATATTTGAGTCAGTATTATCTCTCTGATAATTCCTACTTATGTTGGGGTTCTTGAGAGGGCCTTGGTGGTAGAGAGCTTCTTGGCCGGGAAAAGACAGTTAGTGATAGTCATCAGAGGATAGGCAGGTAAAAAGACCTCGGCAGCAGGGATCCGACATCAATCTTAGGGATCCGAACATGGGAGACATTTCAGGAGGAGGCCCCATGATAGATAATCTTCTATTTAGGGTTTACAGGGTGGAACTAGTTAGCCTATAGAGAGGCGATGGTACTTATGTGACGGTAGATGACATCTCGCTCAAGATTATCTGACCCACCGTGTTGCTAACAGGGAGATAGTGGATGGACCATAAAGGAAGAGGTATAGGTAGGATTAGGAAGATCCCTAGGGAGAAGGATGTGGAAGAGGAGCTGGGAGAGCAGCAAGAGGTGGTCAATCTTTTGACTTTCCACCACCACCACCACTAGGTGGTCCATGCCTGACTCTGGGAGTTGGAGGATAGGGGTGAGGATAACTTCATGCGGTCGAGTTTTATAACCCAAGGTATCTAGGGATGAATCTAGGTATGATATGTGTCTTTTCTACATTAGTTGTAGTACTGGTAGACACTGGTTCTAGTCATTCCTTCCTCACTACATATCTTGTACGAGACCCTAAGATTCCAGTAGAACAATTTACTTAACCCTTATGATTAGAGACTCCTACAGGAGGAGACTCGATGATCACACATCTATGACAACAGTGTGACCATACCCTTGTAGGTGAGAGTTTTGATTGGAACCTCTTGGTGGCAGCATCAAGGTATTACGATGTCATATTTGGTATGGATTGGTTATCTTCAGTCCATTGCCATATTGACTGTTTTAGGAAAAGGTTGTGGTGTGTCTGAAATGATGGAACTAGGTTTTACTTTGTCAGTGAAAAGGAAACCCAGACAACATAGGATGTAATCATGTATAGGAGGGTGTAGCCGATCACTCATCACTTGGCTATCTTGACCCTTGGTTCAATAGATATTATGAGTTTCCAGTTCCCATCAGTAATGGCAGATTATGAGGACGTCTTCCATGAAGATGTTCTAGGATTACCTCCCCATCGAGAGATTGACTTCTGTATCAAATTACACCCTGGGATGGCACCAATATCCTCACCAACATATCAGATGGCTCTTGTAGAGCTTCATGAGTTGAGGGTGTAGTTGGAGGTTTTTTAGAGGAAAGGCTTTGTGATACCTAGTGTTTCGCCCTGGGAGGCCCCCATTTTGTTTTCCAAAAAGGACGACGGGATCTTGAGGTTGTGTGTGGATTAAAGGTGCCTGAACTAGGTGACCATAAAGAACAAGTATGCACTATAGAGGATCGATGACCTTTTAGACCAGTTGAGAGAGGCACAATGGTTCTCAAAGGTTAACCTTCAATCAGCCTATCACTAGCTGTGAGTACGAGATGAGGATATACCAAAGATGACTTTTAGATCTCTCTACAGTAACTATGAGTACTTGGTGATGCCCTTTGGTGTGAGGAATTCACCAGCAGTGTTCATGGGACTCATGAAGAAGATCTTCCATCCCTACTTAGAACAGTTCATTGTGGTATTCATTGACGATATACTTATGTACTTGACATCTGAGGAGGAGCTTGTGATACACTTAAGGATGGTTTTGGACATACCAAAAGATCACTAGATTTATGGTGAACTCTCTAAGTGCTACTTTTGAATTCATGTGGTCCATTTTCTAGGACATGTTATCTCAGTGGATGGAGTGGAATTGGACCCGGCCAAATTTGAGGTAGTGTTAGCATGGGATCCACCTATGAGTGTGGAAAAGGTTACAAGATTCCTTGGAATGGTAGGATATTACCAAAGATTCATACCTGATTTATCCAGGATATCAACACCTATGATAGCTTTGACCGAAAAAGGGAATCCTTTCATATGGATGGAGAAGTGCTATCAAGCCTTTCAATAGTTGAGGCTGAGTTTGACGAGCACAAAAATCTTGAGATTATCGGATCAGGGTTTTTAGTATGTAGTGTTCTATGATTCATCTGATATTGGGCTTGGTTTTGTTCTAATGCAAAGGTAAGTGGTGATTAACTATGGTTCACGCTAGTTGAGAATACAAGATAAGAACTACGAGACCCATGATATTGAGTTGGCATCGATAGTTTTCGCATTGAAGATGTGGCGACACTACCTAAGGGGTGAGAGATTTATCATCTAATCTGATAATAAGGATCTCAAGCATATCTTCTCTCAAAATGATTTGAACTTGAGACAAAGGTAGTGGATAGAGTCCCTCCAGGATTACAACATTGAGATCATCTATACTCCCGGGAAGGGGAATGTGGTGGTGTATTATCTCAGTAGGAGATCAAGTTTGCAGTTTACAGACAAGGAGTCAAAATAGTTTGCCTCATTATAGTTATCCTTTATGGATGGATATGGGGTAGCTCGCCTCTAGTCGATAGTTGTTACCCCTACACTCTTACAACGAGTTAGGGAGGAACAACTTAGGGATACCAACTGCGAGACTCTACATGCTCAGTTATCCATAGGACATGATTATGATGGATATTAAAAAGGTGGGGAGCATTTCGTTCTCTTTATAGTATGCATAGTTATACCAGTGGATTTGTGGGAGGAGGTTTTGGAGGAGTACCATACATACCTTTTGGCAGTATATCCAGGTGCGGTGAAGATGTACCAGGACCTTCGACATCAGTTATGGTGGCTAGGAATGTAGAAAGGAGTTACGAAGTTTGTTTCTCGATTCCTCACTTGTCAGTAAGTGAAGGCTGAGCACCAGGTTCCAGCAGGATTGACTCAACCTTTTGAGGCACCAGAGTGGAAGTGGGATGGGTTATCCATGGACTTTGTGATGGGCTTACCATGTATGTCTAGGGGATATGATACCATTAGGGTGATCATTGAATGACTCGCCAAGTCGGCCCACTTTCTACCTATCTGGGAGCAGAGTTTAATGAAGAGCTTGGGATGCCTCTACATGTAGAAGGTAGTCCGTCTTCATGGAGTTCCATCAATGATTGTTTCATATCGTGATGCTCATTTTACATCCCGATTGTGGAAGTGATTACAGGAGGATTTGGGACTCAATTAAGTTTGAGCACGGTGTTTCATCCCCTGAAGGATGGCCAGATAGAGAGGACCATTCATATTCTAGAGGACATATTTCAAGCTTGAATGTTGGACTTCAGTCATAATTGGGAGGATCACCTACCACTGGTGGAGTTTGTGTACAACAACAACTACCACTACACCATTGGTATGTCACCATTCGAGGCTCTGTACGGGTGACCCTGTAGGTTACCTCTTTGCTGGAATGACCTAGGATAGTTAGTACTCATGATCTTGAAGTTGGTGCGAGCTATTATTGAGAAGGTGCAGATTATCTAGGAGTGAATAAATACTATTCAGAGCTGAAAGAAGTCCTATTCTGATAAGAGATAGAGACCCTTGGAGTTAGATTAGGGAGTCCATATGTTCCTTCAAATCTCACCTCGATGTGGGTTGTAGAGATTTGGCCGGGGCAACAAGTTATCTCCGAGGTTTATCAACCATTTTCAGATACTTTATAAAGTTGGAGAGGTGGCGTACCACCTAGATCTACCCCCAATGTTGCACTAGGTACATGATGTCTTCCAGGTGTTATAATAGAGGAGGTATGTTCATGACCCATCACATGTCATCGATTGGAGTGAGCTAGAAATCAAGGATAGAGAAATTTTTTTAGAATACCTGGTGGAGATCGAGTATCGACAGAAGAAGATCTTTTGTGGGAGAGAAATTCCCTTATTACGTGTCCAGTGGTAGCATGAGAATCTCCAAGAGAGTATGTGGGAGTGGGAGGCTAAGATTCATGTGCAGTACCCACATCTTTTTGAGTATCCTTGTTTTTAGATTTTTGGTGACGCAAATTCCTAAGGTGGGGAGAATGTAATGTCCTAGATTTTTCTGTGCATTATTTTAAATATTATATGAAATTATTTTGTGACCAGGTGCTGAGACAGCGTGTGATTCCAAGGATCAGTGTTCCTAGAATAAATGTTTGAAAAATATTAAAATTTAAATAGCACATGCAAGTGGTTTTCCTAAAAAATGTGGAATAACTTCTAAATGGGTTCCTAGATCATAAATCTTAGGGAATCATTGCGTTCAGAGCAGTGAGTTTACCCTAGGTGAGGCCTAACATCAAACGGTTCATGTTGGTTTTGAAAATAAGTTTTTAGACATAACAGGAATAAAAATATTTCAATAAAAATATTTTTATTCAACGTGGAGATGTTTTCTTTAAAATAAGCCTTGTCAAGAAATTTAGGGTTATCACTATAAACCTGGGATTACTTTGAGGTTTGACAAGGAACCCTCTCAAAAAATAGCAATGACGGATTGATCAGATCTTGGATCATCACACCAATAGAGTTTTAGGATCTCATCAATGACGGAAATGCAACCATTTTTCATCAATGATCGATCCAAACTCTAGGTAAGATGTTGTTTTATGATTTTCCATCCAATTATTAATCTAGTATGAATTCAGATCAATTCAATGAATAATAATTGATACACACATCTTTGGTAGGATTAAATTAGATGGAATTGTTTTCTCTTCATTCATCCATCTAATAAGAACGAATCAAGGTCGATAAAAATAAAGGATGAGGTTCATTCCTTAGAAATTAATTTTGATTTTCTCTCCCCCATTCTTTGTGATTTATTTTTTGAAACCTTGTGGCCACGGTTCAACTTATCAGGTGGTTCCAAATGTGATCGGACCCCCGGATTGGAGGAAAACCAATAATGAAGTCTGGATCTATGTAGATCGGGTCCTGAGGAAACTAGATCTGCAACCGTTTTGGATTCCAAAAACCGAATGTGGCATGGTGGTCCGTGGAAGGAACCCTAGTGTGGGTCTTGTGTGGCGTTCTGGAGAGGCGAGGTGGTAGTACATGGCTACGTGGATCGACTGCCGGAGGTGGCTATAGGCACCGGTCGGAGGCGGCTGGAGCCGCGGAGGCCGGAGAAGATGTGGCAGGTGGAGCCACGTAGTGAGGTGGTCATGGGGCACATCAAGTCCACAGGATGTGGCGGTGGGCCATGTGGGATCTGTAGGATGCAGAGGCATTATGACCATGTGGGGACCGTGGGACACAAAGAGGCCATGTGGTGCGGCATGCCAGGCAGGCCGAATGAGAGGCTAGGTAGGCTGAGTGAGCAGGCTGGTGCAAAGTAGGCCAACCAGTCCAAACCAAGGGAACCAAGCCCTACTAGTTGGCCCAGTGGATAGTGGGCCCAACGGGCCAATTCGGACCCGAACTAGACTCGGGTCACATCTTTTTACTAAAACAACCATAACTTTCAAACGGAGCACCCATTTGACACACCGTCAGTGGCATTGGGACCCCTGTGATGATAAAGTCATTATGAGACCAATGGTGGGTTTTATCTTGGACATAATTCTAGTTACATGGGCCATTTACATGGGTATTACCTAGGGTCAAGGGACATGATGGGTGTGACTACTACTATTCACCGTGCACCCTCATTTTTCTATGTGAGTTGATTCTCTCATACAACATATCTTGGATGAGTTTCATTATGATTTCTTCCCTTTATCATTTCCCCAAAGGTTTTTTGGTATTGTTTCCTACTCATAGGATTATGATCCCTTCAGCAGGACTTCTAGGATAGAGTTTTTGGAATCCCCCAGGAGGCTCAGAGCCGATCCTCTATTCCTTCTTCGTGCCCTAGGTAGAGTATTCTCTATTGATGTCACCAAATTCACCGAGCATCAATCCTATACTTAGTGGGTTAATCTAGATCAATTTTTTGGTATCAACCCGCCCCTATCTGTGATCGTCATCTGATGTATCATATCTCTGTTCAGATCATTCGGCATATCTCTCTCTCATGATGGTTTCTGATGAACGATACTTCTCAGATAGACATAATCAGTGCCATCAGACTCAGGAGTGTGTTCTCCTGAATGTGCTTCATGGAATCTTCAGATAGAATCCCTAATGTTGGTATGTAATGGTTATGACTTACCCTAGACTGTGTGGTATGGTTTGAGTATATCTAGATATTCTTGTTATATGCTGTAGACATATACTTGTATAGAGATGAATATACATTATTTTGTTTACTACCTTGTGGTTTTAGGGTATACTACTGAGTATTGTTATACTCACCCTTGAACGGGATTTTCCCGCACATGATTTTCCTTCACCAACTGTGTCTTGTGGAGATGATTGACCTTTTGATAGAGTCCAGGGAGGACAAGGAACAGATGAAGCCTTGTGAGATCAGACAGACCGTGGTGTTCCTACAACCTCAGATAGTAATCCTATTACCTTGCCTTCAAGTAGGATTTTATGAGGATGAGTTTTAGGAACTTTGTTATAGAATTTCTTTTTGGTGGTCTTGTATTCTGGCCCTATTTACTTTCCAGCACTTTCACTATTGTACTCTAGTTGTGGGTTATAGTAGTTTTCATGCATTTTCTACTTAGTGTTTTTACATTTCAATATTTTTGGGCTTGGAGATTTGGGTGTACGTACATGTACTATGAAAATGACTCCCATATTGGTGATATGCCTACTCAGTGCTAGTCAGTAGCCCTTGACCTATTGAAGGTGGGCTTGGGGAGTCACGACACGAGAACCTTTTGGTATGGGTTGTGACACAACTTTTTTTATCTACTTAAAACTCTTTTTAATTTCTTCATCATCATTCTTGGAAACCTAACTCATCAATTTTTTTTCTTAAAATAATGTAACTACTTACATTATTATTTAATAATACATCATAAAATCGTTTATGATATTAAGTAAAATTCTCTTTAAACTTAGACTGATATAATATTTTAACTTTGAACTTCTATTAAGTCCAAAAATACTCCCACTAGCCTCTTAGACACTATATTCCTTTCATAATATATTGATAAGATACATAAACCATTTTTTGTTTTTATAAATAACACTTATTTCATTTTGATGGGAATATTTAGAAAATAAAATATTATTTTCATATCATATATGGCATTCTATGTGTTTGGAACATTTTAATTTGAAAAGAAGACTTTATTAAAATATACCAAAAAAGGGTGGAAAGAACACATTCCCTCATATTTTAATAAATATTTGGATAAAAATTTTATCATAGATAATTTTTTTTATGAATATCTCCTTCTAAAAACTTATTATAGAAATCGATGAATCATAAACCATGTGTATACATTTAATCATCTTATAATTGATCTAAATAACTCTTTGTTATTGAAAAACTTCTCTTATCATATAAGAGAAATGACATGAATATACACATCTTTTACTTAGATTCAACTGATCTTGATAAAATCTTTTGCATTCAAATCCTTGATGTAATAGCCATTTACTTTATCACATGAATATAAACTATAAGCTTCATCAATTATTCCATTGATTTTGAACTCTTTTATATTTACAACTCTTTGTAAAATATATATTCAGCATCACATACCTTTCAAAATAGAAGAATTAATATATACGACATCCATAATTGACATGGACATTCCATGTATTTTCACAAACTCCTTAAAATATATATTAGATAATCTAATCATATTGAATTATTATACTTCCTTCCCAATAACCCTAGGTTTGGATTCCTAAAGAATCATTGTTAAACTACTAAACTAACTTTTCTTCTTCCAGTTTTTAATTTTATTGACTTTTATTATTTATAGAGTAATTTATAACATTGGAATAATATTACTAGTTCATATATATTCCCATAAATTTGATAATATTTGGTAAATGTTCTTTGAATTCAATCATATCATCATAATATTTACATATATGACAATATAATAAATTCCCTAACCATAAAAATACATTTTTAGTCTCCCCTAAAAGGATGATATAGAATTAAACAAATCATAAACCATGTGTATTAAAAAAACTCATCTCATTTCATTTAAACAACTTTTGTTTACACGATATTCTCAATAAATAAATGAGATAAAAATACACATCTTATGAAAATTTTATACGAGCTTGAAGTATTCAAGTTAACAATGAAACAACTCATTTTTTATAAAACTTAAAATAAAACTTTAAGCTTCAATTTCTTTCACTTATGACCTTACATATATTTATAACACTTTGTAAAACATACATTTGATATCATATATCCATCAGAATAATATAATTGATTTATATAACCAATAAAGTTTTAAGGAAACTTTTAGTCTCATTGAGTCATCAATATATTCAATCATATTGAATATAAATTGACATAACCAATGATATTGATAATATGAGACTAAAATTCCTCAAATAATTAACATACCCAATAATATTGAGTATATGATTGGAGAATAAGATTCCTTTGGTTATTTTTTCACATAATTCCTTTGAAACCTTGGATGAATCACTATATGCTTCCATAAGAATATAGATTTACTTGTTTAATAATTTCAACACTTGGTTACTCATGAAGTAATTTTTCCTAAAAATAGAATTTTTCTTAATAAATTTTCTTAACTCACCAATATTGATTAATAAATTTTCTTAAGTTAACAGTCTTAAGATCTAATTACATTAGGTATCACCTTATCAATGATTGATCATAAAGTTTATCTTGTTGATGATAATGATATTACCCATAATAGAAGCTTTTATCACATGAGTATCATGTATTATTAACCATTTAATAAGGCCTTTTATTAAATAGTATCCCACTTAAATGATGAACCCTTTTAAAATTTATTATATCCATTAGTAAGAAAAAATCCATATTTAATTAAGTGATGGGACCACTAGGGAATTCCTCTCACGACTTAATTATTTAGACAATGAAGCTTCCCAATCACAATAGTTGTGACTCTTTTATAGTTGAGTGGATACCCCTTTATCCAAAAACATCATATGGATTCACTCATCAATATTCATTTGGTACCCTTCCTAAGGGTTTCCCATCAAGTGTGATCGAAAGTAAATGCTAAGAACATACTAATAAAAGAAAACCCAAAGTCAACCTAACATGGTAAAACCTACTTAAGGATGTTACAATATTATTTTTCACTTTATTACCATACGCAACATAATTTAGGGTCACCCTTATAAGGAATAACCTACATGGTTGAATGATCAAGGTCTTGATAAGTGCTGCTTTAAAAGGAATCTTAGTATTTGAATTATTTAATCTAACCATATTATCTCATGTTATTCCCTTTATGTAAGAATGCTTCTAGTAATTTATTTTGGAATCATATTACCACCACCAAACCAATATGTTTAAACCATATTGATGTGTAAATCTTTACCCAATACATAGGTTTGTGTTACTCACCCAAAAATATAAGTCAAACATATTCATATAAATCTGAATAAATCACATGCATAAGGTATATGAACTCTTCATGTAGATGTTTAAAATTATATAAGATTGAAAATCACCATACGAGTAATCCTGGAGTGATAGATAGCCAACCCAATTTACTTTCCTAGATAGGGCATATGCCCCTAGGTAAATAGGTAGTCTAAACCCAACTCCCTCCACCCAAGTATACTTTATTCAAGATAGAATTAAATTTATCATAACTTTAACACTTAATATACATAAAATATATTCAACAATTAAATTCAATCTCATAACCCAAATAAAAAACTGAGGTCAAGGTAAATGAAAAATTAAATTCATTAACACACCTATCATGTAATTCAAGGATCTATATCCTAGAAGTAATTTAAAATTTAAACTAAATCATACACCATTAATCATATAAACGATTTATAAATATGAATAAAATAGGGAATAACTTTTAAATAAATTAACAATTCAAATATTTAAACATGAGATAAACATTTATGAACAGTTCATAAATAAATAATAATTATAAACATATTATAATTTTTAACTTTAACATAATTGACATTACATAATATTTAATATAAACCTTTTATATTCATTTCAATATAAACTCATTAATATTCTTCATTATATGAAATTTTAATTTTATTTTCATGATATTTTATGAATTATAAACTATTTTTAATCTAATTTCTATTATGAAAATATTTTACATAATCTAAATATCTCTTCCTAATAATTATTTAAACTTTTATCATATCATTCATCAAACTAATTTTGATGTGGCTTAAATAATATCCAAATAAGTCCCCTTTAATTTGAATAATTCAAATTAATTAATTATGAACGATTTACAATTAAATATAAACACTTTATAATTTGAACTTATTTTTAATTTATAACCCTTAATAGATTATAACTTATGATTTAAAAATAAACACTTTTATTTATACATCATAAGTCATTCCATATAATTTTTTAAAAGGTATTTGTAAATATTAACATTTAAAATTTGGGAAAATATTTCATAAACTTTTATTAAATAATTATAACCTTTTATAATTAATTAATTAATTATAAATTAAATATTACCAAAACACCTTTTAATATGATTTAAAAACACTTTATAAACCATTAAAACCACATAAGAATTTAAAAACAAATTTTAAAAACTTTTCTAGTTACCCTGATGTAGAATCTATATTTTGCATGAGGGTATACTCTATCTACCCTTACATAGACGGTATCTGTAAGGGTAGATATCCATGACCCTTACATAGAAAATTCTTCATAAGGGTACAATAGTTCTTAACTTTATGTGAAATCTTCACATAAGGGTAATTATTGATCTACCTTTATATAAAGCTTTAAAATAATGCATTACCTTTATATAAATGAGTAAATCCTTCAATGTGTCAAGTTAGCTCACAAAAAACTATACAAAAGATATTAAAACAAATAATTACCTTTATTTGAAATCCTTCATGTAAAAGCAAGTCCTTGGTTACCTTTACATACTCGTGTTTCATGTAATGGTAAAATGCAATTTACCTTCTCATACCCCTTTTAAAGGAATAAATACCTTTATTTAGCCCTTAATTTTTATAAAGGTAAGTTTTGATAACCATTATATAGACCAATATATATAAGGGTAAGGAGAGATAACCCTTACAAAGACTACTCAGCTAAAGTTTAATTACTTAGTTACCTTTATGTAACTAAATTTTATAAAGGTAAACCATTTTAAATTAAATTTTCAGAGTACTAAAACACAATACTCTGTTCTTCATGATTTTTTCATTTCAAGCATGATTTCATAAATTTAAACCATGATATTCCTTTTATGTCACTGAAGGTTTTTGAATGATACTAATAACACTTATTAGATCAAGATGAAGTGACTAAAAACATATATGAGGATCATCCAAGAAAGATAATATGAAAATTTCATATAAAAAAAATGAAGAAATACTATAAATATGGTGTATTGTACAACAAATATCATGTGTATCATCTTGACAACTATTTCATGGGATTGAGAGAGATCGCTAAGGGAATCCAAAATTCCTCATCTCTCTAAATGTATCTATAGGTCAAGAAAAATTTCACATCACATGTGCGGGATTCTACATCCTCCATGATGTGCTAGAATCTCATGGGTAAAGGAGGTAGAAGAAGAGTTCTTTGGGAAGAATGAGTTTTTTTCAAGTATACAACAACTTTTTGAAATAACTTCCATCAATTGGAAGTGGTTTATATAGGAAATCATGGAAACTTCTTAATTTTTATCACATTTTCATACGTTACAACATATGAATAAATGTTATGACCAATATATGCATTCACTATTTGAATTCATGAACTCCTATATGTCTCATCTTATGAAATAATTTCTAAATAAATGATATCTTATGTAGAAGAAGGTTGGGGTATCTAGACAATACTACCAATATAGGAAGTATAGAATAATATACCTCATTATGCATGAAAATCACAATTTTCATGATACACCCAATATCATATATATATATATATATAAGGATTTAAGGAATATATTTTCTTAACATCTCAATTAAACATTATTTATATTTAATAGTTGGAAAAAATATTATTCTCCAGGATGAGAAGTAATATTTATTTAGGATTTATTAATCGATTACAAATATTAAATAAATATTTATTCATGAGGTGATTGTTTAATTACATGAACATATAATATTTATATATCTATTATTATTCACATGGTAATAAATAATTATTTATTCATCAAATACATAATTTATTTAATTATGTGAATATTAAATAAATATTTATTTTCTAGACTATGAATAAAATATTTATTTATTTACTAAATGAATAATATTTATTTATTATAGAATTCAATAAATGTCGAGGTGAACGACTAGACTAGATTTTTTCCGGTGATAAATATTTATTTACCTGATTGTAAAATAATATTTACCATTGTGTGGGTTAGATAATTCAATGAAATAAAATAATAACAATATTATATTGCATGGTATGGGGTTCCTTTTGGGTTTAATATATTATTAAGGGCATTTTCATAATTAATTAAATATTAAAACCTAGTCCTATGTTTATAAATAGACTACTATGACTTTTTGGAAGAGGTTAATAGTTGTGCACAACATTAATCTTAACCTCTTTTTCCTCCTCTCTTCCTCTTAATTCAAATAAGAACCAGAAAGATTCATTCAAGCCCAAAGGATCATGAAAAAATCCAAGAGGACAACGTAAGATGATTATTCGGCTGTTCTAGCACCCAATGTTTCATCAAAATTGTTAAAATATCAAAAGAGTACTTGTGGATCACTACTAGAGGGGATCTAATTTGGGTCCTTGTGACACAACAATGATACACTAATCAGGTTCGAACAATCAATTCCACCAATGAAGAGAGATCTAAAGAATGAGGTAATCTTTCTTCTCATGTTTTAAATTAATTATAAATTAACATGAAAAGATCCTCTATCTTAGTTTCAACAATATCATTTCTCAATATTATTTTGAAAAAGTTCACTGTTCGTGATGTTCAAATCATGTAAATTATATATTATCAGTTGAATCCGATAAAATATGTGTTTCCTATATTCCAAATAAGCACTTCTATTATACCTAAAACCAACAATTACTACTTCTATCCAAGAGTAAATGAGACAAATTTAGAATCAACCACAAGAACTAATTAAATAGGTTGAATAATAAGTTTCTTTTCCAATTTGTGATGATGAGATTCTATATTTAGAGGAATATTTGGATATATTAAAGTCACTATCAAAACTTTTAAAAAATTATTTTCTAGAAGTATTTATTGAAGAAAAATAGATAATAGTTGAAGAATTTTAGCGAGATTTCAAAAAACTTGACAAAAAATCTTTTGATATTTCCTATATTAAAATTGATAATAATATTCATTCTTTTGAAATTAATAGATCAATAGAATTATTGCATACTGTTGATAATAGAGAAGATAACTCATAATGTGTGTTTCATTTAGAATAATGAATTGATGAACCCTTTATGATAGCCAATAAGGAACTTGATGAAGATGACACACACTTTGAATATAATTAGGAACAAATTTTTGAACCAAATTTAGAAAATATAAAATTCATGGAATTTTCATTCAACGCCTACTAAAAAATACCATTCTTAATAATTAAGAGAAGATGAAAGAAATATACATTCTCTTTATAACCCCACTAATCTACATGTGAATTATTGAGGATGTGTACATCTATTTCATTGGATGTTGGGACTTAAAGAAGATGAAATAATTTTGGAGGAGCATTGGAGCTAACAAGATGCGATGGTTCAAAATAAATAGGTCGCAACCGAATAGAGTTATGGATAGTTCATAATGAATGTTCAAATATAAATAGTATAAATGAAGCACTTCTAGGGAGGAAACATTGGTTTCATTTTTTCCTTCATTTTCATATTTATTTCATTCAAATTTTAGTAGTAATTTTAGTATAGATTTTATTTTTAGTTATTTTGTATGACCTTAGATGAGCTTAACTTTTACCAAGTTGGATATAATCATCAAGTTATTTCCTTCCATCATAATTCTCTTTATTTTCCTATTATTTTCACACTTTTCATTGAAATAATCATGTTTGAGTTTTATTGAGGAAAATGTTTCATTTTAAGTGTGTGTGGGGGAGTGGCACTTTGGGTAGATTCTTTAGGATTTCTTTTGTGTTGTTTACTTTTAGTCATTGTTTTTTTCAAAAATAAATAAATACTTAAATAAAAAAATAAAAAAAATAATAAAATACGCAAAAAAAATCATGTCATATGTTAATTACTTCCATGGAACTTTTTGAAAATGTATGTTTGATTTTTACAATCTCATTGTTAGCATGTTAATCATGGTTGAGTTTTCATTATTGGTAGTTGGTTTTAGTGAAAATGGAAGTTGGTTAATGATATTATTGATTTATACTTTCTAAAACCTTTAAGAATTTGACACTATTATTTATGGATATTTAATGAAATTTTTTTTTCATTAAATCTCTCTATACAACTTTAAGCATAATCATGAATTGTGAGTTTTTTCTTACTCAATTGAAGGTACATTCCTGGTAAGTATTTTTTTTACAACTTACAACAATGGTTTTCCATGTATTCTTTTCTATTCCAATCAAATTATTTACTATATCAAATTTACCTATGTGTGAGTACCTGATATTAAACTATTTCATACTCTAAAAAAACAATAAAGAGGAGAATGATGAAATGTACAACATATATGGATATGTAGTTTGGGTACTTACGTTTTGAATTTTGGGAATAATTTAGTGGGTGAGTTTTTGAAATTTGATTTCTAAGGATGTAAAATAGGTTTGGTGGAAAAGAACTAGGTAAGATGAAATTTTTTTATTGACCAAAATATATTGAATAAAGGGTGGAGAGACAAACTAGAAATTGTTAGCACACACATACACACATGGAATTAGTGAAATAGTGTACTTATAACTTTTTTCAACCTAATTGGTTTCATTGATCTCATTATATTTTTTATATAGTTTATCAAATATTAAGTTTAAAATTTATTGAGGTCTATTTATTTTTATTTTGTTTTTATTAATATCTCTCCAATGGATTGAGAAATATCAACATGCACCACTTTCTAAATTATATGACATGTGAATTTTCTTAGGAGTGAAAAAAGGTAAGTGTGGGGGATTTTATAAAACTTATTTTTTTGAATATTTTATTCATAATAATTGATATAATTTCCCAAAATTGATATTTATTTTAACATTTAATGAAATTTTTTATTTTGATCTTGAATTTGAAAATTCCAGGAAAATTATATTTTTACCCATTTAATTTTAATCTAGTATTTTTATAATAATAATTTTAGTTTGTAGAATTTTCACTTGATATTTTATAGAAAATTTATACACTCATTAGGATGAATCTTTAATTGAGACCATGCTATATAGATCCCTAGTTTTTGGGGAGAAATGTTTACATGAGTTCAAAGCTATACTGGACTTGACAGAATGGAGCTTACCTCACCATTTGGGCCATAAATTTTTCATTCATTATTATAATGGGTTTAAATTTTTAATGATGTCAAAGAAATTAGTTTCAAACAATAAATTTAACTAGATTTATAGCTGGTTGATGAGGCAACTCAATTGAAAATGTATCTTAATATGATGTAAATTTTAAAGGAAAATTCATCATATACCCTTGTTAAAATTTCCAACACTAGCCATAATATACTCTATTTAATGATTTTTTCACACTTGGGGAGGGTTTTTCATGGATTTATAAGGTTTTTTTATGAATAGAGTAGTTATTTTCCACCTATTTAACCATTTTTAAGAAGGAATGCATGTGGAAAGGATCTCTTCCAAGAAGGACCTCCCCCCTTATTCAACTTCAAGTTTCGTTGATTTTGTGCTTGTAATATCAATTTATCTTCAATAAAATATATTTGTTATTTCCCTTTAATATTTATATTTTTATTCCTAGTGTTGGAATCAAAGAGTGGTGACAAGATTTAGTTATACCCTTTCAAACCTTTTCTTATAAAAATCATATCCATGATGACAATTTCATCTATGGGAGAGTAGTTATTTTTTTGGACAATATAATTCTTAACTCATTAATTAGAAATTTTAAATCCATATAATCCTAATAATTTATAAAAATATGGTTAATGGGATGATTTTGTAAAGTTTAAATAACTCCAATAATTCAAACTTAGAATGTGAGGTTGAGATTATGTGATTTATGAGAGTAACACCTTAATCATCAAATATAATCAACTTGGGATCAATTCACATGGTTCAAATATAACCCACTTACACAAACTATTACCATTTATAGAGTAGTGGTTAAACCCTAATTTTATAATGGTCATAAGTTTCCTTTGGGGCTATATTCAAAATAGGGTGTTGCAATTGAAAATCTAGAAGTCGGCTTAGGGTTCATTTTCTTCAATCTTTATAGTTGTGTTTTATTCTATACTGAGGGGTTAACAAATAGGGGAATCATAATTTAATTGTTTTAAACATAAGTGTTAAAAATAAATGAATAATAATGAGGTAGATTAGATTATTCTCAATAATTCATATTGTTTTTTAAAGATTTTTTTTAGTAAACACATTGTTTTGTTCCAAAATCTCTCAAACCCCCTATCTTTGGTTAGATTTTTCCATTTCATTTATTTGTTTCATCAAACATATTTAGGGATGTTTAATTCAATTCCTAATTAATAGGATTACCTATATCATCTATCACACCCATAATTTCATTTTTAGGTTTAAAATGCATTATTTATTTGATTTTAGTCCCATCCCTCTTCTCCAAGTCATTTTGCATTGAAATTTCAAAAAAGGGGAAACAATGGGATTCACATAGTTAGTTCATATTTAAAAATAACCATATAGAAATAATAAAAAACATGTAATTATTTATCAGTGGTGATCTACATGTTTGAAGCAAGTTTTGCTTAACCATGCGACCAAAATATTTTATTTCCTAGGTGATTTGAGTGCCACCTACATAGTTGACACATGCTTTGGCAAGCCATATGACCAAATAGTGTGGTCTATCCAATTTTTAAAAAACTAGAAATTACCAATTTTCCCATACTAAAATTAAATCCCAAACCCCTTATTTTTATCCCCCACTTGAGCTCCACCCCCTCTCACACATGAGGCACCTCTTTCCCTTCCTCTTGGTTGGATTTTGAGTGGTTTTCTATAAGATATATTTATGGAATCACTTGATAAGTGGTTATTCCTCCATCCTTAACCTATATTCTCCCTTATTTTATGGTTTTATTTCCATATTGATGCCATGGTATCCTAGGGTTCCTTATATCTAAATTTATTTTATGTGGACTTGAATGTTAGGGATTTGATTAGGATTCTAGAGGTTTTCTATCTCATTTTCTTGTGTATTTACACCATTTCCAAGTTATTTGGATTGATTAAGGTAGATGGTTCCATTTCATCATTTGGTAATTGAAATCATGGAAGCTTTGATTTTAAAATTTAATTATAAAAATGTTATAAAAATATTTTAAGCATGCTTTATGGACTGATTTACACAAAAATAGAATTTTGAGATTTTTTCATCAATTTAAGTGTTATAACCAACTTGAAAGATTGTTAAATATGAGAAATTGAAATGGTTTATATGAATGATTTTTTATATTTATTGAAATACATAGGAAACCCATGGGTAATTGGGTAGGTTAACCTAGAAGAGATGAGGTCATTTCCACTAGTTATGTGTGTCACCCTGATTAGTGAACTAATTTATGTGGTACTACCATTGGCCAATGAAGTCATTTATTATTCGTCCCACTAATTTAGGGAACTACCCTCACTAGTGATTTAATACCATTAGGTTTTACTTAAATTATTAACCTTAGGGTTCACTCCCATGATACTGATTTTAGAAAATTAATTTTAAAATTTTATTTCATTTCTTTATCTATCAAAATCATATTACCATGTTTTTTGTTTTCTTAGAAAGTTTAAAATCCATTTTTATATATTACATTTTAACTAGTGTGATTTAGTTTTTCTAATAAATTATTTATATGGAACACTTGGTGGGATCCCATTGAACTTGTTATGCTCACACCTTGTATACATAAATGCTGTATAAAGGCCTTATTTTACCTACTATAGAAAATGGAAAGGTGCCGCTTATATGCGATGAGTATTCATACTAGTTATGATTAGGTATATAGAGGTGACATGATGGGATGGTACCCTATATAACATGGAGATGGGATTCTGATTTTTTTATTTTGATTTATTTTATAGGCTATTTCTATATATTTTATATCACTATATTATCTTCCCAATCCATCACTTTTATTTTAGATTGATGGTTGTATAATATTTTATTTTTTGGTGGATTATGTTTATTCTTATTTATGGTTTTAATATATTTATGTCATGTTTTATGTTGTTCTTATCCATATATTGGGACATGACTCACCAACATATGGTGAGGAAATGCCATGTTTTTGTTTTAAACCCCACGATAAAACTATTTTTTGGTGAAAATATTTCCAAAGGCATATTCCTTGATGACCAAACACTCATTTCCATCCAATGGGGGTCAAGAAATCCCATTGGGCCTTCCCACAAGTCATCTAAAGTTCCCAGATTGGGTGTTTATTGATTGATTCATGAAAAAATGGTATCAAATCCCTATTTTAAATATGATATTTAGGAAATTTCTATAGATATAATATAAAATTTCCGGCACTAAAGGAGTGTGAGTATGAATGGGTGTCTATATAACACTCTCAATACCATAAATTTAGTTTCTAGGGGATATTGGGAATGTGTGATTTTGATTTTTGGTGTGACTTGGCTTATTTCTTAGGTAGGGTGTGTAGGCTGGAAACCATTCACCCAGACCACGCATTGCGGACTAGTGGGATTTTTTATATTTTTTTTGTGATTTATTTAATTGATTTATGGGTGATTATAATTTCATTTGAGATTGTTTATTTGTTTTTATGGTTTCACTTTTATTTGATTTTATGTAGTATTATTCCACCCTGAAGAACCTAGAGAATCCTCCAAAGGGAGAAATGGATAACTTTCCAAGAGTGAACCCTCCTACTAATCAGATCTTGATTGAAGTGATTGTGAGAATGGTTAGATCCATGGACTAGGGAGTGGTTCATAGCCCTTATCCAGTTAAATAAGAAATATCAGGTTTCAATAATGAGCTCAGGATTTCATTCAATATAATACTTCTTCAATCATATGAAGTAGTGATCCTCAAGAAGTTAAGTACTGGCTGGGAAAGATTGAATGAATTTTTGAATTTATTGATTGTTCCGACTTTATAAAGGTGAAATATGTTGCTTTTATGATTAAATGACATAGATGAAGATGGTATGAGTCATTTATTCATGACAAGATATAACAACCCTGTTCTTACTCTTTAAAACTTTGGAATATTTTTAATAATTTTTTTGGAGTAAGGTTCAAATTCAGTGGAGAATTATGGGCCTCGTGGAGCCTCAATATTTATATATGAAAAATATAAAATATAATATATCATTAGCACATAATTTTTAAGAAATAATGTATTATCTACCAAATGTAATCATAGATGGGAAAATTGAGACATCCATTAAATTTGGAATAATGGTTTTACCCTAGGCATGATATAATATTTATAGATGTCATGTGTTTCATTTTAATGTATCCACCAAAGGAATTTTAGGTAAAATAAATAAATAAAATTAATTATATAATATTTTTTTAACCTAGAACAATATTATTTAAAAATATATTTTTTAAATAATTAGGGTTATCCATTCAAACCCTAGATATTCAGATAAAGAGAGGAGTCTCCTAGTGTGCTAGTGTTGGTAGGTGACTGAATTTTTTTGTATCGGTGATTGAAATTAAATAGATATTTTTATCAACTTCAAAACATATTTGTTCATCATCAAATATTGATCTAGTTTTAGTAGGACTTTTGTTTTTGTTAGTTTAATACCCATTTATTATTATCATGAAGAATAAAAATGAATTCATCTTGAATTAATTAATAGATCAATCATTGTTTCATAGCCCATTTTCTTTATTGGGATTAGGAATTATTGAATTATTTATTTGAACCCTATTTTTATTCACTATTCTTAAATTGATGATTTTTTCCAAGACTAACATGTCCAATGTTATTTTCCTCACATTTTTGTTTCATAGAATTCTCCCTCCATTCTTCAAATTTTCATTACCAATGTTTGATTGGCCAATGATTCGACCAGTTCTGAGAACTCATTTTGTTGTGAAATATTTCTCTAGGTTCCATAGACTACTGATATGAATTAAGAAATGTTTTTTGGTGTATCATAGGATCAAGGAGGTTGATGGTTTCCCAATATAGGATCAAAGATGATGGTGTTCATGTTATGGGTCATGCTGAGCAATATATATCAATGGGGATCATGATTCTGGTGATTGGTGATCGAAGAGTATATTTTTGGTGACAATGAATCCACGAGCGATGATATTGGTAGCCATTTCAAATATTAATCATGAAAAAATCAACGGTGGAGGTGGTAAATGTTGGAGTTGGTGGCCTAGAACCAACTAATTTGTAATTTATTCATTAATAAATGTCTTATCACATCTTGATTGTTCTTCTGCGTGACAATGCATGTGATAATGTCCTAAGGACAGCTGTTGCATTAATGGGTCATAGGGGATCCCTGCTATGATGAGAACCCAGAAGTGCCATAACACTATTCTTGAATATATGTTCTATGGCCGGATGATGTTATTTGAGGGACACAAATAATACAGGACATTAGGGGTGAGGACTCATAAAACTTTGAGGCACCTTCTCATGGTGTGCGCCCTTGGTAATATCCAGGAGGATATTATGAGAATGAGACCCGGCAGTAGGAAATCCGAATTTCATAGTGTCATTGGATGTTCCTATCTGCGGACATGTGTATTGGTCCTTAGAATTTAAGATTATTATTAATGGGTATTACAACTCGTGCACTTAGATGCATTGATGAAAACTGTGACGACACACTGTTCGCAGCGAGGAAGGATACGTTGGGTGCGTCATGAGTAATACTGCATTAATAGATAATGCGAGAAAGGATTTGTCCCTTCTGTTCCATAACAGGAGTAGATATCTCATGCCTTTTGATGGAATTGATATAGCCTAAATAAATCCATGGCCATGGTAAGGTATGGGAGAGTTCAGTTCTGGGACGTCAAAGAAAGAATAATCGAGCACATGGGTTGATGGAACTAGCATGCAACCCACTTGATTAGAGATATTGAGACAAAGGGATTATATTACATGGTAAGCGTTCGTATGAGATGACACATCATTGCGGCGTTAACTTCTTTCTCTTTGGGTGCCTTGGCGTGTTGTTAGACGCTAACCTTGGACTTTAGGCAGGCTCCGCCTAATGCCACTGAGAAAGAGGCATAGAGGGTCACACACTAAGTGTGTTCATGTATCTCAGTTAAATGTTAATTTAACAAGTTAAATAAATATTATTCCCGAATTTGGTTTAATAATTATTTAAGGATTCCTGATCACATTTATTTCGACACTAGTTATTTGAGAGAATATATTGTGGGTGAAATAATATATTTATTAGGGAGTAATGCAGTTACATTTATTTAAGAAATAAATATCCATTACTCAAGGTCTAATAAATGTGGAGGATAAAATAAAGGAAAGTGGAAAATAAAAGTACACGCCATGTATATTAAATATACACGCCGTGTAGTTTTAAGGAAAACAAGTACACGCCGTGTATTAATTATGTTAGGACCAATATGGGCCTATATACCCTAAGAGGGGGGGTGAATCAGGGTATGGATATTCTTTTTCAAAGTCCTTCTTGACCCACTGGATCTTGACCTCTTTATTACAAGGGTCACTTTGTTTGCAATTGTGTGTTTATTATGATCACTTCTTTTATTCTTTATCTGATGATAATGCTTTAAATGCAGTGTAGGGAAGTAAGCAGACAGACACAGAGATTTTTACTTGGTTCACCCTCACTGGGCTACGTCCAAGGAGCATACACTGACAGGTTGTCAGTCGTTCCAAATTCCACTATTCTTCACTAGATGTGGATACAAAGTTTGGGCTAGATCACTTCTATGCCCAGGCTCACTGCCTTTACAATGTTTAGGGTTAGCTCACTACTTTCCCAAGGGTCACTCCTTGTTTTTCTCTCTCTGGCTCACTGCCGGTGGAGAGGATCACCTTCTTCCTCTTCCTAAGCTCACTACTCTGGAAGGGAATCCACTCACAGTTTATAGACCTGTAGGTCTCTTCATTTGCATGAATGAATGCATCTTCTCCTGTATGTAGATTCTCTTTTGAAGTTCAACTTTCATCCGTAGATGAATCTCTCTTTGCACCGAATGTATCGGGAAAATATTTAGCTTCCACACAGCCCGAAAATCACTGCTGGAAATAATCCTTACTTGGCACGCAAGTCAATCGCAGCGCGCAAGTATCAGCGCACAAGTCACAACGGGCGCACAAGTTCACCTCAGACACTTGCACGACACAATCTTCCCCAACTCCAAACTTGAAAGACTCTCTTCCTTTTACACCCAAATCAATATTGGCGCACAACTACCAACTGGCACACAACTTCTAACACTGGTGCACAACTTCAACCACTGGAGCGCAACTTCACTTGCGCAACCCACACTCACCACTTGTGCGAACACCACACCTACGTGACGGGAGCTCTGATTTCTCAAAGTGTTGAACTCCAGTGAGAATGAGGAGGGGTGGTCCAGTATTTATAGGCAATCTGACCACCCTACGCAATGGCACGCAAGTCACCTGCGTGACCCAGTTTCGGCGCACAAGTCCCCTGTCATTTAGACACTTGAGCGACCAACTCCCAAACTTGCGCGAACCTTTTTCCTTAGCCATATTTTGATATTATGATCTTGAAAAACATATGGCGTGAAAGTTTCCTATACTCCAAGTCCTTGGTGCGCAAGTCATTTTTCCAAAAACACTTTTCTTCATTTTCCGATTTTCAGGCCCTAAAATTTGGCAAACACTGGAAAACGGTGCCACCTTGTATTTGTTCTTTTGTACCGCCTCCAGATCATCCATTCCTTTTATCGACGTTCTTGAATCAAACATGGATCGTGGATCTCAGCTCTTGAACTCGACATTCCACCATGAAATCCTCTTTGTCAACAAATTTGTATGTCATTGTTTTGCCTTGTCAACAATCACTACTCAGATGTCCACTTTTTCAACAAACACAATCACCTCAAAAATGATTCAATGATACCTTGAGGGATTTTTGACCAACAATCTCCCCGTTTGGGTTTGTTGACAACTCTTACAAAACAAAGATACGTCGTTTATTCTTCATCCTCCATTCACCTCATTGCGATTTTGATAGCGATCAAGGATTTACTCAACACATACTCTAAGCCCACATGAGCAATGATCGGTGTGAGAAACAAGAGTAAATGAAAAGTTCATCAATGAATCACTTTATCTCTGACATCCACTATTGACACCAAACTGATACCAATTTGTACTAAACTTATACCAATTGTTGATGGGCTTGTTGGAAGACCAATGTTTGGTTTGGAAATAATCTTATCACTGTCCAACACCACTCTTCTGCTTTTATCACGATCCTCAGCTGTCGTGATATGTATTATTTGATCGACCACTTCTAGCATCATCATATTTAATACTCTCCCCCTTTCTCATTTCTCCCCCTATCTGGCTGCTCCACTGGTCAGCTTCTCCCTGTACCTGTCATGATTTCTCGTATAGCCACACTGTCTCCCCCTTGAACAATCACTATTTTCTCCCCCTTTGTCAACGAACCCAAAGGTCACTCTTTTGTAGGTTGTAACATAGTAGAGAACACATATCAGCACATCAGAGAAAACACATCATACTTCAGGGATAGGGGGGGGGGGTGGTTTCACATCTACACTATTTCAAGTGAAGGAAATCGACTGAACTCCCAGAGCCAGTCGATGCCTCTCAAAAGCTTCCTTGGGTAAGGACTTTGTCAGAATATCTGCAACCTGTAGCTCTGTAGGCACATACTCCAACTTCACGATTCCCTGCTCAACCTTCTCCTTGATGAAATGATACTTGATCTCAATGTGCTTTTTCCTTGAATGATGGACAGGATTTTTTCTAAGATTTATAACACTTGAGTTGTCACACTGGATTCCGATCGGAGACTTCACTTCAACTCCCATATCTTCAAGCTGCTGCTTCATCCACAATAACTGTGTGCTTGCTTGAGTGGCCGCAATATACTCATCTTCTGCAGTGCTTAATGAAATTTAATCCTGCTTCTTGCTCAACCAAGCAATACATAGTCCGCTAAGATAAAATGCACCTCCAGATGTTGATTTCCTGTCATCTGCTGAACCGGCCCAATCTGAATCAGTATATCCCAATAATTCTGTCTGAGACTTGTCGTTATATGTCAGCCTGAAGTCCACTGTGCCCTTGATATACCGAAGTATTCTTTTCACTGTGAGCATGTGACTTCCATGGGATTACTTTGATATCTCGCTGCTTGGCATGTGGCGAAAACAATATCAGGCCTTGTCGCGGTCAAGTACAACAGACTTCCGATAATTTTCCTATATTCTGTGATATTAACTGCCTTGCCATCCTCATCTTTTGATAATCTCATCTGGGTAGCAACCGAAGTCTTCATCTCCTTGGAATTATCCATTCCAAACCTTCTTAGAACCTCCTTGGCATATTTGGATTGAGAAATAAAAGTGCCATTACTTCCTTGTGTCAACTGTAAACCAAGGAAAAATGTTAGCTCTCCAATCATTGACATTTCAAACTCATTTTTCATGAATTCGGAGAACTGTCTGCATTGAGATTCATCTGATCTTCCGAATATTATGTCGTCAACATAAACCAGCACCATCATCCGTTGATTACTTTTATTACTAAAATAGAGATTGTAATCAACTCCTCCATGCTGAAAACCAAGCTTATTCAAATACTGATCAAGCCTTGAGTACCATGCTCGTGGTGCTTGTTTCAGCCCATACAATGACTTCTTCAGCCTGAAAACTTTGTTCTCATCCTCATGAATGAGAAAACTATCTGGCTGCTCAATGTACACCTCTTCTTCTAGAACCCCATTCAAGAACGTGGATTTGAAATCCATCTGGAACACTTTAAACTTTCTTTGCACTACTATGGCCAAGAATAATCTAATTGTCTCTAGCCTTTCAACTGGTGCAAATGTCTCCTCAACATCTATTCCTTCGATCTGGGAGTACCCCTTGCACACTAGTCGTGCTTTGTTTCGAATCACAGTTCCATATTCATTCATCTTGTTGCGATAGACCCATTTAGTCCCAATGAAATTTTTGTCTGCTGGTCTCGAAACAATCTCCCACGTCTGATTCTTCTCAATCTGTTTTAGCTCTTCATTCATTCTTCTTGTCTGAACTGGAGCTCACTGATCACTGATGATATTCTGCCTGTCAATTTCAGCTCGACTCTTTGTCTTTTGTGCAGATAAGAATTTTACTTCCTCATACTCATCATCAGTATCCTACTCTGAATCATCTTCAGCCACTTCTGCTCTCCCTGAGTCTCTTACCACTTCTTCACTTTAAACAGAAAACTTTTCGCTATGTCATTATTCAATTATGTCATTTCTTTGAACATATTCTCTCAAATTTTTGTTGACACACTTTTGATTTTTTTTCTCTCGCAGCTTCTTGGTATCCTGAAAGCAGTCAGCTGATACCACATTGTTGGAACAGAATAGATAATCATGAAATCCTGTGTGTTACTGCTTGGCCCCCAATCATTCTTCATGAAAATAAACATTCATCCTTCATATCACATTGTGATCTTGCATCTAATTAGGATATAGAATGCTCCCCCTGTGTTATGAAACTCTTCCATCTGTTAGGCCCAACTCTATAGACCCATAACCATTCTTTTCTACTTGTATCATTTGTTCTCATATTCCAATCAGAATTGATCCATTAACAAAATCTCTAAGCCTACTGAGTTGGCACTCGGTGTAGGAAACAAGAGACAAAGTCAATAACACAATCACTTCCTGTAGTGCTCTGTTGCTACCTTTCATCATCAACTTTGATACCTGATTTGAGTCAATCAAAACACTAAATCATATCACATCTCCACTTTGAATCTTTAGATGCACTTCCCCTTGGATCGTATCTCCCTAAAACCTGAATCACACGAATCATCAGTTAATAGCATTTATATACATAGGGAGAGGGGTATCTTTCGGACTCCTCAAGATGAGGATTGTGGTTGATCCTGATGGGTCAACCCTTTGATTCTTTCCTGAAGAGCATCACACTCTTTCCTTGGTTCTTCTAGCTGCCTAGCCAACTTTAACTGCTCTGTCCATATGACTAAGCATTCATTACCCACATGCTGAGCCTTTTTCTGATATGTAGATTCTGCAGGCCCAGCCTTTCTCATTAATTGGGGTATAGACCCACTAGTACACATTTCCTTCTTTGTGGTTCTTCCAAAATTCCATTTTCCTTGATTATTTCTCTGAACAGGAATATCCTTGCTTGTCATCTTCCCTTGCTTCTTCCACCATTGTAGGGATTTTCCTTTTTCTCCCAGTCCTCTCCGTGACACATGAATTGTGAATTTTTCAACACATTCTTTATTTATCTGCCTTTTATCAGATTTATGAGTCACCACCCTATTTTTCATTGGTGGTGGGTCCTCCACTGAATATACATTCTCCTTACTCATAGCTGTAGCATTTCCTCCCTTTTTCTTCCAGATTTGGTCATGTTCTTTCTTAGAGAGCAGTTGTGAGTGTGACAGAGGAGGTGATAGATACACCTTTCGTTCAGCTACATGTGATTCCCCTAAGGCTCTAAGCCTATTCTCCAACTTTCCACTTTGTCTCCCAGTGTATAATTTCACACTTTGCATCACTGGAGTTGAGAATCTCTTCTTGAGTCCCTTTTCCTTTTCTGCTTTCTTCTTGTTGCATTGTCTTTCCAAATGCCCATAATCAGAACATATAAAACATTTCCTATTAAAGGCATATCTCATTTCATCATCTCTCATTCGAGATATTGATGTAGAATGAGTTCTTCTTCTAGCATTGATCTCCTGAGCTTCCTGACACATATTTATGGTGTGTCCCATTCTTCCACAGTAATAGCATCTAATGAATGCTTTCCTCTGAGAGAATCTTCTCTCTGATTTCACATGATGCTTCATCTTATTCTTAGATTCAGCAAAGTTTCTATTTTCACAGCCTGATATGTATTCATGAGCCTCTAAACAGAAGCTTGATGTGTGGCCGTGAATCCTGCATAAATAACACATGTCATCACTTCTTTTTGTAACCTTCCTCTTAGGCCTATCTCCAGCACCTATAGGTTTTTCTCCACTCCTGCAACTGTTCACAGCTCTCTTCTTATCATGCATGGGACGCGATTCCTCAAATCCAATACCAGCTTTTCCGAAACTTGCTAGTCTTTGAGCTGAGAAAATATTCTGTTGTTTCTCTTCAGAAACATCATATATGATCTTCATTTTATCATCACTTGTCCAAGGATGATCAAATAGCAAGTTTAAGGCATCCTTCATTTTTGGAATTTCTTTAGCATTGGATTTCTCCACTTATTTCTTTACTGATTCTAGCTCTTATTCCAACTTTTAAATTTTCATATCCCTTGATTCAAGTTGGACATCAAGTTCTTCCTTGAGAAGCTTTCCTCTACTCATCTCATCTTCCAACTCACGTGTCAGCTTATCCACCATGTCACTCTTCTCCTTTACTTTCAATTTTTCTTGAGCAACAGAATCAGAACAACATGCATTGTCTTGTTGTATTCTTTGATTCTTTTGAACTAGCTCAGATAACTATGTTGCAAGATCAACATTTCTGGCTTTCAGATTCTGAACTTCATCTGACTTTTGACTCTCTTCAAAATCACCAGCCTTTTGTTTTCCTTTAATTTTAGCCATATTTTTTACTTCCTCACCCTGAGAATCATTCTTCTCCATTAGTTCAGTTTCCACATCAATAAGCCTTTGATTTAAGCCTCTTAGCTTGTTGACCTCAATTTCCAGTGCTTGGATCCGAATGTCTTTAGACTTAATTTCATCGGTGTTTCCAACGTAACTTGGAATATCAGGTTCTTTGATGCACTTGACTTGATCTTTAACTTTTCTATTCAATCCATCGATCTCCACTTTCTGTTCTTCAATCTTAAGCTTATACTCACCAACTGATTCTGAGTTCTTTGGTGCTGATAACTTTAGTTTCTCAATTTTATCCATCAACTCAGACTTCTCTTCTTCCTGCTGCTGCATATAGAGTTTGGCATCGCGAACCACTTTGTTAGCTTTCTTTGTTTTTTCTCTCCAAACATCTATCTCCTCAAGAGCATCCTCTAACTCAGCTCGCATATCTATTCTTCCTTCAATTTCTTCTTCTGTTTCAGCATCACTCTGATGCAAATGTACTTCACTCATTCCAACATCATTATTGAGTGAATCAATCTTTTCCCTATTAGATTTATCCAGACCTTCCTTCAGTAAGTTGTTTGATTATTTTAGTTGAATCAAAATTTTTCCAAAAACACCTCCACACTGAGGGAAATTACCAGACTTCTGATTCTTCTTTGATGCTTTTCCTTTTCCCATGGTAGATTGAGATAAGAGAAAACTGTATCTTCAACCACACAAATCGACTACACCAAGTCGAGGCAAACAAATCTGATAAAAGAAACCTTCACTCTGATACCAATTGTTAGGACCAATATGGGCCTATATACCCTGAGAGGGGGGGGGGTGAATCAGGGTATGGATATTCTTTTTCAAAGTCCTTCCTGACCCACTGGATCTTGACCTCTTTATTACAAGGGTCACTTTGTTTGCAATTGTGTGTTTATTATGATCACTTCTTTTCTTCTTTATCTGATGATGATGCTTTAAATGCAGTGTAGGGAAGTAAGCAGACAGACACAAAGATTTTTACTTGGTTCACCCTCACTGGGCTAAGTCTAAGGAGAATACGCCGACAGGTTGCCGGTCGTACCAAATTCCACTATTCTTCACTAGATGTGGATACAAAGTTTGGGCTAGATCACTTCTATGACCAGGCTCACTGCCTTTAAAATGTTTAGGGTTAGCTCACTGCTTTCCCAAGGGTCACTCCTTGTTTCTCTCTCTCTGGCTCATTGCCAGTGGAGAGGATCACCTTTTTCCTCTTCCTAAGCTCACTACTCTGGAAGGGAATCCACTCATAGTTTATAGACCTGTAGGTCTCTTCATTTGCATGAATGAATGCATCTTCTATGGTATGTAGATGCTCTTTTGAAGTTCAACTTTCATCCGTAGATGAATCTCTCTTTGCACCGAATGTATCGGGAAAACCTTCAGCTTCCACACAGCCTGAAAATCACTGCTGGAAATAATCCTTACTTGGCGTGCAAGTCAATCGCGGCGCGCAAGTATCGGCGCGCAAGTCACAACGGGCGCGCAAGTTCACCTCAGACACTTGCGCGACACAATCTTCCCCAACTCCAAACTTGCGTGACTCTCTTACTTTTACGCCCAAATCAATATTGGCGCGCAACTACCAACTGGCGCGCAACTTCTAACCCTGGCGCACAACTTTAACCAATGGCGCACAACTTCACTTGCGCGACCCACACTCACCACTTGCGCGACCACCACACCTACATGACGGGAGCTTTGATTTCTCAAAGTGTTGAACTCTGGTGAGAATGAGGAGGGGTGGTCCAGTATTTATAGGCAATCTGACCACCCTACGCGATGGCGCGCAAGTCACCTGCGCGACCCAGTTTCGGCGCGCAAGTCCCCTGTCATTTAGACACTTGCGCGACCAACTCCCAAACTTGCACGAACCTTTTTCCTTAGACATATTTTGATCTTCTAATCTTGAAAAACATATGGCGCACAAGTTTCCTATACTCCAAGTCCTCGGCGCGCAAGTCCTTTTTCCAAAAACACTTTTCTTCATTTGCCGATTTTCAGGCCCTAAATTTGGCAAACACTGGAAAACGGCGCCACCTTGTATGTATTCTTTTGTACCGCCTCCAGATCATCCATTCCTTTTATCGACGTTCTTGAATCAAACATGGATCATTGATCTCAGCTCTTGAACTCGACATTCCACCATGAAATCCTCTTTGTCAACAAATTTGTATGTCAATGTTTTGCTTTGTCAACAATCACTACTCAGATGTCAACTTTGTCAAAAAACACAATCACCTCAAAAATGCTTCAATGATACCTTGAGGGATTTTTTCACAACAAATTATTACACGACGTGTAGTTTTTCTAGTTGGTATTTTGAGGAAATAATATCATTATTGTGATATTAATTATAATCAGTGTGGACACATGTCAAGGAATTAATAATTCGACATGGGGGTTTTAAATAAGAGTTAATGAAATAAATAAAACACATAACACATTTATTTATTGTCATAACTCTATAACCTCAAACCTGATTATAAATATCCTCACAACCCAACACTTTTCGATCCAATCATTGTGCACAACAATTCTGGAGAATTCTTTCAAGACCGAAAGAACTCCTTCCTCCAAGAATGCTCTCAAGACCGAGAGACCAAGGCGATCAAAGGCGGACATCGCAAGATAAGGTTCTTCCGCGCTAGCACCTGGAGATCCTTTCGGCGACATCCGGAGATACGTGGAACACATGTGGATCACCGCTAGAGGAATCCTACACTTGGATTCTACGACGCAATGACGGATCACATGATCGTGATCGGAGAAATCAATGAAGAAAGAATTCCACCAAGGTAATTCTTATGAATTAATTAAATTAATTATAACCAATATATGATGATCCTATCTCTATGGTTCTGAGACTCCCTCTTAAGTTTTCCATTCTTCGTTTTATTCCGAAGATTCAGCGTTTTAAATCGTGATGGATCTTGGATTGAACGTTGCTTAGCATTAAAATTAAAGTTGGGCAAAACCACCAACGCACTTTCGCTGCGCCCGGAACCTACAAGTGGTATCAGAGTGGTCATATTGTTGATTATAATTATTTAGTTTTTCATTGGTGATTTACACATTAAATAATTTAGTTGTTTTCAATTCAAGTTTAATCGTTCTGGAAATATGAATCTCGAGATCAGTTCCTCCTCCCTCATTTCTCGTTCACCTCACAGAAATGAATTTTTCTTTTAATTTTGAATAAAATAAAATAGAGGAACTCATTCGAAGGATCCAAACATTTCTGTCCGTACAACACCAGAATACACAGCGTGTATTCGGAAGTACACATCGTGTAGTCTAGGTTCATGCATCGGACTGGTCTTCCAAATCAGGCCATGTATTGATCCTATCTAAGTCATTTATGACACCGTGTGTTGACTAGGAACAAGTGTCACATGGTTTCTGGATTACACGTCGTGTGGTCCAACAGAACATGGCGTGTAGTCCCTTCAGGTTAGGGTTGGACCGTGTACCCCGTACACGGCTTGCCCAGCTGGAAACCGTGTAATGCGGAAACTACACAGCGTGTGTTCCACCGTACACACCATGTACTACAAAAATTTCCGAAGTACATTAACACGCTATGTCCTCGGGCGTGTACTTCAGATGGATGGTGAAGAAAAGTACACGTCGTGTAGTCAGAACTACACGCCGTGTACTCACCCAAATTATGCAGATTTATTAAAATTTATTATTATATTATACAAACCCTTGAGACATGTACCATAGTGAAGGCATAAAGCTGAGGCACAACACGTGATAGGTGTTTTATATATATGTGTTTAATTTAACATCTGCGTAATAAATGGAAATTCACCGGGTTGCCTCTAAGGTAAAAGTTACGTACAAGGATAATTTTAAATGAATTTATTTGTTTAAAATTATTATGGATGAGAATCTCAAGGAAGTTCAGAAAAGGGTTTAAGATAAAAGGATTGATTAATTAAAGATAATTAATTGATTCGAGCGTGATTTATCTTAAACAAGAACGATTAAAGAATTGAATGCTAGTTTTATTTATGCATAAATATCATTTCATGTATGGATGATCATGAGCTAGACCGAGACCTTTGTATGTGAATGGTTTCTTTTAATTTATTTAGTTAAATTAAATTTGTTGGCCTGCGATCCATCTCCTCATTAATATGTAGGGCCTGCGGGCCCAAGGATTCTTTTATGTAAAAACCCCTTTTTACCCCTCACCTGTGTGTGAGATAAATGCATATGTAATGGATAGATCTCCCAAGGTAGTGGAGGTGGATCAAGTCAGGAGCCAAGGTGAAACCAATCCAAGAAGATACAAAGGTGGACAGGTGGAAAGCTGTAAACACTAACCCGAAAGGTTCAAGGTGTTTCTCCCCTAGGTCTTGGGTTAGTTTATTAACCACTAGATAAACTAACCAATAGAAAAAGCTCATGATCATACCATTTATTTTATTTTTATCAGTTGCATGGTTTATTTATTGTGGGTGTGTTGTCACGATCACACAATTAATAAATTAAACGAGCATGCAAGATGGAACTAAAATAAAACCAGATTATACGTAAATATTATCTTAGAAATGGTTAATCACTTAAGTATATCCCACTTAATATTAAAAAGCATGTAATCAAAGATAATAAATTGGAAATTTACGTATAAGGATAAAATCCCTCAAAAGAAATATTAAGTCGGTATAGCCTTCCATAATCTTGGTTAGAATCGAACCATAGTTCAAAGTGCTTGACCAACCCTAGTTGGGGTGATTTCAATTATCAGGGAATTATAATTCAAGGTTTTGGGTTGACTTGACTTGGTTCGCGTCAAGGGTTGACTGCCACAGCATGACTTGGTGTGACCAAGAGGAAAAGATTGGGGAAATCCAAAATAAAAGGATTTCAGGATTGGGGACTCCACTCAGCGGATCAAGGAGCTGTGAGTTAATGCAGTCGGCATTTGTAATTCCTACCTAAAACCCTTCAAGTTGCTTGACCAACCCCAGTTGGGGTAATGTGAAGGGAAATATGGATCCTTGCCACTAGAATATTCAGGCAACAGAATATTCCGAAGTCAATGGTGAGGGCTATTGGATTTCAATAAAATAGTGGGAGACTAATAAGTATTAATTTATTTATTTGTCTCAGTTTTGTAATAAAGTACAAAACCTTTGCTCATCTTAATTTGTAGAAAAAACAAGAAAATGACTTCAAAAATATCATTTCGAACCATACTTGATAAGGAAAACCTTCTCACTAGCACCAATTTCCAAGAGTGGCAGAGGCGTTTACGCATCATCCTTCACCACGAAAGGAAATTGTATGTGCTGGAAGAGCCTATTCCAGTTGCACCTGGGAAAAAGGAAAGTGATGAGGAATTATCTCTCTATATGAAACACATGGATGATGCCACAGATGTCCAGTGTTTCATGCTATTAGCCATGTCCAATGAGCTCTTGAAGCAACATGAAAACATGGACGTGTATAGCATGATGTCTCACCTCAAGGATCTCTACCAAAATAAGTCGAGATAGGAGAGGTATGAGATCTCCAGTGCTTTGTTTACAATTAAGCTTGGAGAGTCTGCACCAACTGGGCCTCATGTAGTCAATCTTATTGGCTACATTTAACACCTGGACATCTTAGGGATTAAATTCCCGGATGAGTTGCATACAGATCTCATCCTATCATCACTGCCCAAGACCTTGTCAACTATAACATGAGAAACAATGAGAAGAGTCTATAGGAACTTCTGACCTTGATTCGCCAGATAGATAAGGACATGGGGCATGACAAACCTGCAGTCCTTATGGTGAATAAGAAAAGGAAGGACAAGGCAAAGGGGCCAAAGACTTATAAACGGTCTGAAGCCCCTGAGCACCATCCCTCCAAGAAGGTGAAGATCTAGAGTCAGGGAAAGGAATGGGAGGCGGTGTGTTTTTCATGTGGAAAGCAAGGCCACTGGAAGAGGAACTGCACCTAGAAGCATGGGGATGCTTAAGGTGTGTTCGTTATCGAGTGTAATATTTTTGTTTCTACACATTCGGTATTAGATACAGCTTGTGGGGCTCACATCTGTATTCAAATGTAGGAACCAAGTAGATTTAGAAAGATTTACAGAGGAGAGATGGATCTTCGGGCTGCCAATGGCGCAAGGCTGGCTGCATTGGCTATTGGCGATTACCACCTCTCACTGCCAACTGGGATGATTCTGGTTTTACAAAACTATTATTATGTGCCTAGTGTTACCAATAACATAATTTCTGTATCTTGTTTGGATATGGATGGATTTGTTTTCAAATTTGGAAATAAGGGTTGTCTCTTTTATAAGAACAACATATGTTATGGTATGTCACATTTAAATAATGGTTTTTATGTATTAAATTATAAAAACCAAGTGTTGGCAATCGATAACAAAACAAACTCACATGACTCATACATCACCCAGTTGTGGCATCACCGTCTCAGTCATGTAAACGAGAAGCACTCGACAAAGCTCTGCTAAGATGACTATTTAGACTCTACTGAGCTAAAACCACTTGATAGATGTCATTCTTGTTTACACGGAAAAATGACCAAGCCGCCTTTTGGTGGACAGGGTGAAAGGGCCACAGAGCTTCTAGGATTGGTACACACGGATGTGTGTGGACCATTTCTAGTAGAAGCTAGAGGTGGATATTCCCACTTCATTACTTTTATTGATGATTTGAGTAGATATGGCTATGTCTACTTAATGAGGGATAAGTTAGAGGCCTTATAGAAATTTAAGGAATTCAAGAATGAAGTAGAGAATCAGCTTGGTAAGAAGATAAAGAAACTTCGATCGGATCGAGGTGGAGAATATCTGAACCAAGAGTTCATCGATCTTCTACGGGAGTCTGGGATTCTGTCTTAGCTCACTCCTCCTTATACACCACAGTGGAATGGTGTTAGTGAAAGGAGGAACCACACCTTGTTGGACATGGTGAGGTCGATGACGAGTCATGCAGATCTTCCATTATCCTTTTGGGGATATGCATTACAAACTGCAGCATACACAGTAAACCGAGTACCAACTAAGGCGACAAATGGAATTCCCTCCGAGCTATGGAATGGAAAGAAACCCATTTTGTTGCACACACATGTATGGGGATGTGAGGCATTTTTAAGGCCTCCTCAGGCAACAAACTAGCACCCCGGGGCACGAGGTGTATCTTTATAGGATATCCCAAGGAAACTAAAGGATATTACCTATATAACCCTCAAGACAAGAAAGTGACTGTCGCCAGACAACTCGTCTTTCTTGAGAGGGATCACATCCTCAAAAAGGATAGTGGGAGAAATATTGACTTTGAAAAAGTTGATGCTCAAGATACAAAAGATTTGGTATAGGAACAAGTTCCATAGGTCCCCGTGGAAGAGGTTCCAGAAACACAAGTACTGCGTAGGAGCTCAAGAGAGGTAAGGGAACCATAGAGATTTGGTTTCCTAGTCACCGAGGATGGTGAATCATTATTGTTGGACAATGATGAACCTCTCTCCTATAAGGAAGCAGTAGAAATCTTAGAAGCTGCAAGATGGCTAGAAGCTATGAATTATGAGATGGATTCCATGTATCAGAACCAAGTCTGGGTTCTGTTCAATGAGTCAGTTGATGTAAAGCCTGTTGGATGCAAATGGATATTCAAGAGAAAGCTGGACATGGAAGTTCAACTTAGCACCTATAAAGCAAGGTTAGTGGCTAAAGGATTCAGATAGCGTCAAGGAATTGACTATGATGAAACCTTCTCGCCAGTTTCCATGTTTAAATCCATAAGAATCATACTTTACATAGCAGCTTACCATGACTACGAGATTTGGCAGATGGATTTCAAAACAGCATTCCTTAATGGGAACCTTCAGGAAGATGTCTATATGACAAAACCAGAAGGGTTTGTGACACCAGGTGAAGCCAAACGGGTTTTCAAGTTGCAAAAATCCATTTATAGATTAAATCAACCATCCAGGTCATGGAACATTCAATTTGATGAATCCATAAAGGAATTTGGGTTCATTAAAAACGAATGTGAGCCATGTGTTTATAAACGGTTTAATGGGAATGCAATCTTTATCCTAATAGTATATGTTGATGACATATTTCTTATTGGAAACGATGTACCAATCTTACAGTCAGTTAAGGACTGGTTGAACAAGTGTTTCTCCATGAAGGACTTGGGTGAAGCAGCCTACATTCTAGGGATCAAGATCATTCATGATAGATCCAAGAGGCTGCTTGGACTAATTTAGAGAGCATAAATTGACCAAATACTAAAGAGATTTAGTATGAAACAATCCAAGAGGGTATTGGTTCTAGTGTCACACGACCTACATCTTTCTAAGAAAATGTGTCCTCATACATAACAAGAGAAATATAGAATGAGTAAGATCCCATAAGATTCAGCTATAAGATCCATAATGTATTCCATGTTATGTACCAGGCTTGATGTTGCTTATGCACTGAGCATGGTAGGCAGATATCAAGAAGATCCGGGAGAACAACATTGGACTGATGTTAAGACTATCCTTAAGTATCTGAGAAGAACTAAGGATATGTTCCTGGTGTATGGAGGAGACGAGGAGCTTGTCATTAGAGGGTATGCTGATTCTAGTTTTCAAACAGATTAGAATGATCTGAAGTTGCAATCTGGATATGTTTTCTATCTCAATGGAGGAGCTGTGAGCTGAAAGAGTTCAAAGCAGCCAATTGTCGCCGATTCTACAGCAGAGTCCAAATATACAGCGGTCCTCTTGAGGGATTTATATCAAAGGGGTAAAGTTACAGTGAGTAGAGTGTCCAAGGAAGAGAATGTGGCAGACCCCATGACTAAAGGCCTATCTCAGTAGAAGCATGAATATCATGTGAGAGCTAGTAGGTTAAAGGTTGTTAGCAGTTGGCTCTAGTACAAGTAAGAGTATGTTGGAGTTGGTGGCCTAGAACCAACTACTTTGTACTTTATTCATTAATAAATGTCTTATCACATATTTATTGTTCTTCTGTATAACAATGCATCTGATAATGTCCTAAGGAAAGATATTGCATTAATGGGTCATAGCAGATCCCTGCTATGATGAGAACCCGAAAGTGCCATAACACTGTTCTTGAATATATGTTCTATGGCCGGATGATGTTATTTGAGGGACACAAATAATACAGGCCATTAGGGGTGAGGTCTCATAAAACTTTGAGGCACCTTCTCATGGTGTGCGCCCTTGGTAATATTCAGGAGGATATTATGAGAATGAGACCCACCAGTAGGAAATCCGCATTTCATAGTGTCATTGGATGTTCCTATCTGCATAAATGTGTATTGGTCCTTAGACTTTAAGATTATTATTAATGGGTATTACAACTTGCGTACTTAGATGTATTGATGAAAACTATGAGGACACACTGTTCGCAGCGAGGTAGGATACCTTGGGTGCATCATGAGTAATACTGCATTAATAGATAATGTGAGAAAGGATTTGTCCCTTCTGTTCCATAATGGGAGTAGATATCTCAAGCCCTTTGATGGAATTGATATAGCATAAATAAATCCATGGCCATGGTAAGGTATGGGCGAGTTCAGTTCCGGGAAGTCAAAGAAAGAATAATCGAGCACACGGGTTGATGGCACTATCATGCAACCCGCTTGATTAGAGATATTGAGACAAAGGGATTATATTACACGTTAAGCGTTCGTATGAGGTGAAATGTCATTGCGGCGTTAACTTCTTTCTCTATGGGTGCCTTGGCATGTCGCTAGATGCTAACCTTGGACTTTAGGCAGGCTCCGCCAAATTCCACTGAGAAAGAGGCCTAGAGGGTCACACACTAAGTGTGTCCATGTATCTTAGTTAAATATTAATTTAACAAGTTAAATAAAGATTATTTCCGAATGTGGTTTAATAATTATTTAAGGATGCCTAATCGCATTTATTTCGACACTAGTTATTCGAGATAATATATTGTGGGTGAAATAATATATTTATTAGCGAGTAATGCAGTTACATTTATTTAAGAAATAAATATCCATTACTCAAGGTCTAATAAATGTGGAGGAGAAAATAAAGGAAAGTGGAAAATAAAAGTACATGCCATGTATATTAAATATACACATCGTGTAGTTTTAAGGAAAAAAAGTACACACTGTGTATTAATTATTACATGGCGTATAGTTTTTCTAGTCAGGATTTTGAGGAAATAATATCATTATTGTGATATTAATTATAATCAGTGTGGACACATGTCAAGGAATTAATAATTCGACATAGGGGTTTTAAATAAGAGTTAATGAAATGAATAAAATGCGTAATGCATTTATTTATTTTCATAACTCTATAACCTCAAATTTGATTATAAATATCCTCACAACCCAACACTTTTCTATCTAATTGTTGTGCACAACAATTCTAGAGAATTCTTTTAAGACCTAAAGAACTCCTTCCTCCAAGAATGCTCTCAAAACTGAGAGACCAAGGTGATCGAAGGCGGACATCACAAGCGAAGGTTCTTCTATGCTAGCACCCAGAGATCCCTTTGGCGACGTCTAGAGATACGTGGAACACGTGTGGATCACTGCTAGAGGAATCCTACACTTGGATTCTATGATGCAACGACGGATCACAGGATCATGACCGGAGACATCAACGAAAAAATAATTCCACCAAGGTAATTCTTATGAATTAATTAAATTAATTATAACCAACATATGATGATCCTATATCTATGGTTCTGGGATTCCCTCTTATGTTTTTCATTCTTCGTTCTATTCCGAAGATTCAGTGTTTTAAATCGTGACGGATCTCGGATTGAACATTGCTTAACGTTAAAATTAAAGTTGGGAAAACCCACCAACGCGCTTCCGCTGCGCCCAGAACCTACAGTAAAGGCGTACTACGCATGAAGAATAAGAATTTATGGGAAATTAATATCTGTAAGGAAGTGTAGTTTGGAAGAACACATGTCATGTAAACCCCTCCAATTGGTTCTAGGGTTTCAAGTTGAGGGAAAATATTACATGGCCGTGCATATTTCCTACACTCAATGTGACCCCTTGGACGATAGGCTGACATGTACCATATAGGGTACACATATATGGAGACATACATAAGAAAAGTACATGAACACAAACAGAATTAGATACACATGATCAAGTACCTAAAAAAACCTCTACACACTATGTATGATACTAACATATAATTTATATAGAGAAGAACATGTTGTGTAAGATGGATGGATGTGAGCAGAACTAGGCTTAGTGATACACACTATAACACCCTAACCCTAGTTACCCAGAGCTAGTGTATTATTACATAACATTAGCATGATCACAAGAGATCATGTCCCAAAAGACTGACCAATTTAGTAGTCTTGGAAGTACTAGATACATACATAAGTTTTACATTACATTATGAAATGAAAAAGTAACACTGTGTATCCTTTGAACACACTCATATCCCTTAGCCTATCCACACAGGTCAATCATAATATACTTCTTCTCATCCTGGGAAAAATAAAACATGAGAAAGGGGTGATCTTAGATGCTCAGTAAGGATAACAATATAGGGGAAATTATCATAAATAAGCATAAACATTTAAGGAAATGTATACTACTAAAACAAAATCCTTTTAAACATTAAATTCCGCATAATATGGAAAAGATAAATCAAATAATTCCATTTTATTATTCACATGGATATTCTACTCGTTGAATAATCACATGTAATATCAATAGCTAATCTCATAATGATGGAATGCATAATGCCGGACATTATAACCACATAGTCAAGGCCTCATGCCAAGACTACAAATAAAAATAGTGTCAAGGCCTTTATCCAAGACACTAGTTTGTCTACTGAGACCTACCAATGCATCAAGGGGCTATACCAGGCCCCGCCCGTCACTTACTACGTCCAATGCATTCCTCATATGAAAATGGTGAAACAAAACATAAACATTTATATTAAACTAGCACAAAAAAATGTTAATACTTTAACCATAAACCATGAATGGCATAAAAATAGAACATCCATTGTTAAACATATCATAAAACTATCAATACAATATGGAATATTTTATCATAATAAATAAACTTCAATTAAACATAAAATCCAACAATAGATGCTAAGAAAGATGAAATCAATCCAAAAAACTATTTGAGAGAAATATCTCTTTCTACTTTGAAATCATTTAATAGTCTCATAATTTTAAAAGAAAACATTTATTTTGAAAAAATTCTTATAAGCTTGTAAGGTAAGCTTCAAAGGTGTTATAACAGTGGAAAATAGATGCACCTACTCTATAAGTTAAAAAAATATTCTTACCTTAATTTGTCAAAAAGGTCATAAAGTACCTTATTTGGAAAGTGACAGAAATATTCCTTTCAAAACATTTTATAAAAAGTAAAACAAGGGTATAAATGACTTTAACCCATAGCCTAGGAAATAGTAAAAATTATTTGAAATACATTTTTAAAAAACACAGATGTGGATGATAAAGAAGCCCTAGTAGATACTTACGTATAAATCTCAGATAATAAAGAGATGTAAAATTAACCCTTACCTTGTACTTTTCATTAGTAGAGGGTATGTTAACCTCCTGTATAATGGTTAAATCATTGTTATTAAATTATACAATAACCACATACATAAATATTATGTCATATATGATCCTCTAATATTGATTTGTTAGTAATATTTCAGCAGTATCATTGTTTTGGGTGTTAGCTGATTTTATTTCCTTTATATGTTTTGTTATGTAAGTCATATTTGTTATGGATAGGATGTATTCGATTCATATCCATAATTATATTTAGTTCTTAAACATTATTTTTTTAATCATCAAATGAAAATTATTCTTGAATGGTTATGATGGGGAACAAAATCTCATCGCATCGTGGAGATGGTAAGCCGTACGTACGCACGAACAAAAAAATAATTCTATTGATGGTGAAATAATATGTAATTGGATGGTATATTATATATACAGAATCATTAAAATGTTATATTTATTATTTATATCAATTATACTCATTATTATACCCATCCAAATAATGAAGTGTTAAACAACAAACTACACCACAACGTGAGGATAGTAAGCCGTACGTACGCATGTATGGTAAATTTGTCATTCATAGGATGGATATAATAATGAATATGGTTCTACCATATTTATAATAACATATAATTATGTATAATTTATTAGAGTTATTATTTTAGTAAGGAAACAACATAGAAAGAGGAAGTACAAGAAGAAAAGAACTTTGAAAGAGGTGATAAAATAATTACCTCTTCTTTGGGTGCTTCCTTTTGATTTGAACAAAAGGGATCCTTAGGTTGTATTTATGATCAATTTAAGGAATATAGGTTGAATTTAGGGTATTTTGGAGGAGATTTGAGTAGGGTTTGGCTGAACCAAAAGGCTTTGGAGGTGTGAATTTAAGAGAAGGGGAAGTTCCCTTTTATAAGACAGGTGAGAGGAACTTTAAGAATAGATTGTAATATTAATTTATTATAAAATTATTTTCGGTTTCTAATATCTAAAAAATGATTTATTTCATGGATAAGATTGGTATGGGTCGGAATCCTCTCAAAAAATAGGTTTTAGACATGTTAGGTCACCCTATTAACCTTGTCTTTTAGATTTAACCCTTAGTTAAATAGTTTAACTTTAACCATGTCTTCTTGTATTTTTATACTACATGGTTAATATATTTACTATAAAATGAAAATAGAACCTTAAGTGGTTCATTAATAACATATGTAACATTATCTAAGTAATTTTTCCAAATATTATATTTTTAGGACTGTTATATCATTTAATAAAATAGTATTTTTTTAAAAACTCATTTATGTCAATTTCGACACTATTTAGTATTTGGTTTCTGTTAAAGTCATAAAAAATGATTCCTTTAAAAAAATATATTGAATCAACACTAACATATCATATTCACCTATAAAATTATTTTATGGCATCAAAAGTTTCTATTTACATTTATTTTAATATTTATAACATCAATTATTTTAATCTTTCATTAATAAGGTAATTACTGCATCATCATTGTGTCATAAATAAATTTAATTATTTAAAGTATAAAAATTATAAATAAAATACCATGATGTAGGAAATATTTTTATCTTTATAATTAATAATTATAGTCAAATTTATATTATGTATAACACTATATTAAAAATGGTTTAGTTATTAAAATTTGAATTTAATACTTTTAACTCTTCTTTAAATAAAATATAATAAATGTCCTAATCTAACCCAGGTGGATAAAAATGGATCATATTTTTGTCCTAAGGTTTATTTTGGTCGAAAAACCCTTATACAATAGAATTAGGACATGTTTTGGGGTAATTTTATATTATTATTATATTATTTTTACCTTTAATTACCCTATTTACTTTTAACCGTGGTAAATAAAATTCAAAAGTTACTATTCAACAAAAAATATTTTCATCATATTGAACCACATTTTACTTACTGATGACAATCGTGTCTGTCAGATTTTTGAAATTTAATTCACAGAAGTGGTAAAATTATGTTTTATGCAAATTTGCAAATGTGCCTAGAAGGTGGGTAAAAGATGTTAAAAAGTTCAATAAAAATTTATATATCTAATCTTATTATAAAATGAATCAAATGAATTAAATTGGACTAATATAGGTATTATGTATCTATTTTTACTATAAAATAAATTGAAATAAAAAATAATTATTTAAATAAAAAGTCGATTTTAAACAATAATGCAATGTTTTTCACTATTCATCAAAAATTGAAAGTTTTTAAAAAAATACAAAAAATTCATCCTAAGCTAATATTGATATTCGAATCCAAAAATGAAGTCCATTTTGGAAAATAAAATTTATAAAATTTCAAAAAGTGGGTATTACCATTCATAACTTCTTTTTAAACGACTAGTTTCATTGGTCGTGGTGTGCTAGAACTCGAAGTTTCATACAACACAAGATATTATATTATTCAAAGATAAGTGTACCATGGAATTTTGGGGTGTTACACACACCTTTTATCCTATTAAAAAGGTAGTCTATTTTCAAATAAATTTTAAAAGTTCTTATGTGCATGGATTGTCCCCTCTTAATTCCTAGGGAGAGTTAAGTATCTCATACAATGGGACAAGGATCCTCTTAAAGAGTAGAATCTGACCCACATGAGTGTGAGTGGGGTAGAGATACTATAAATTCAATATTAAAATAGAGTTAGGTATTTCAACCACATTACCAGGGTAGGGAACATCTATTGATGGAGTATAATTTTGACTGTCTATATAACTCATATGGGAGAGGGATCATCCACTAGAGTATGGTATTTCATTGATTTTTATGGGGTAAGTACCCCCGAACATTATCATAGTTAATAGACCACAAATAATGCTTGAGACTACAGAAAGAGAGAAATGGGATGGTAGTATATGTGCGGCTGGTTGAGAAAGGAGTACCTCTGATGAGCATATTTGGGTTATCTTCCTCATGATCCTTCATTTTTCATCCTTTTTTTATATGAGTTGACTCACTCTCTATTAATGTTGTATTGTTTGTGATTTTAGGGTGTCCTAGTGGTCATGTATATACTAACACCATCATAGGATCTTCCCACATGTGTCATGTCTTATATAGATGATAGTCCCTTTGATGGAGTCCTAGGAAGAGCATGAGCTTGTGGAGCATATTGATGTTGTGTAGAAGAAATAGCTGGTGAGTGGGTTTTTCCTTTGAAGACAGATACACTTATTTGTAGGTTTGACCTTATATATTGTTGTTGGGTCTATATTTTCCCCTTTATACTTTTTTTACCTTCTATCATACTTAGATGTGGGATATTAGTAGTTCATTCCTGCATTGTGTTCCCACCAGTAGTTTACTTTACTATATTACTTAGTGGTTCTAAGATGTGTGGGTGTGTGTGTGTGTGTGTCTGTGTGTGTGTGTATGAGCATATTAGGATATGGACACCCATGCGTGTGATATTCCTACTCGATACTAGTTTCTAGCCCCTAGACTTTTGGAGGTGAGCATGGGGTGTTACAATCAGCTTACTCTTGGCAATCAGGTCACGATGGGTCATGACATGAAATAATAGTATCAAAGGGATGTACTCTTAGGATTGGAGTTTGGAAATAGTCTAGTTATGAGGATTAGTTTGGGAACTAGGGAAATAATGTTAAAGTGTATTGAGTTCATCATGCAAGCTAGGGAACCCAGTGATAGTGTAGCAGCTGATGTATCCATTAATCTGAACTCTAATAACTTTCCTATCAAATCGGCAGGGGACACCAATTTCAAGGAAAACAATGGTATATTCATCATATATGAATGAATTATAGTTTTTATATACTTTTTGAGTTAGCTCCTCATATATAATCATTGAGCTTGGTGTATCTTGACTATTGTAGGATGCCTCTATGATGACATCCAATATAGATACCATAGAAGGATCATGGCAATATCCCACCTAGAGATGAGGCCTTAGTGCTAGGACCTAAGCATGAGATGACCCTTTTAGGTGGAAAACAGGTTGTTCCACCACATGTTGAGTAGAAATTTAACCCACCTCTAATGGTTTAAGTTGATTCTCCCCATCAGGTTAAGAAGCATTTGGTCCAAACAGTATCGATAGGTGACACATGCAGGATGAGTGTGGTTCACAAGTTTTAGAGGTAGAGACCATTTAGGTTTCAAGGTGAGACAAACCCCTAGGAGATAGAGGACTATCTAGTGTCCATGGAATGAGTATTCCACCTAGTTAGGAACCCTCATGATCCTTAGTATAAATCCTTCTCTAGGGATCATATGGACAATGGTGGAGTCTAGTGACCCATATGCATGATGAGGAAACCCTATCTTGGATGGAGTTTGAAAATATATTCACAGGGGATTAATTTCCATTGATATTGTAGGAAGTATATATTCAAGAGCTTCTAGATCTTCAATAGGGAAACATTTTGGTCATAGATTATGAAGTGAATTTTTATGCCCTCTCACAAAACTCCATGGATATGGTTCATTATGGATACTTCTAGGATCAAACTTTTAAGTGTGGGATTCAATGAGAAGTTAGAGTTAAAGCAGCATCCCTTTTCATTCCATCATATGCTGGGGTACTAGAACAATCCCTTATGGTAGAGAGCTTCTTTGTTGAGGTTTAGTAGGTGGAAGGGGGATCCATTATTCACCATGAGGTGGATTCTTCAACTGTAGGAGGATGATAATGTGATTCAGGGTCATGAATTTTGAGGTGCTAGTATATTCCGACTTAGACATGGTGATTAGGGGATTAGGGTTCACAGATAGGTTCCGACCAACTTAGGGAAAGACTATGATACTCATATAATGGAAGAACACCTCTTTTATGGGATCTTCTGACCCATTAGATAGTGAAAAAGAGGTAGGATGTATATATTCCATCAAGGTAGAGGCAACTCCATGAGTAGGGTGATCCGAAAAGAGGAAGATGTGGTAGAGGAACTAGGATAGATATAGGAAAAGGCTAATGTTATTATCTGATACCACCACCACCACCTCCAGGTAGTCCACACCAGGCTCAAGGATCTAGAATTTAGGAACAAGGATAACTTCATGAAGTGGAGACTTATGATTCCAAGGATCCCAATATATTTCTAGGTTTGATATATGTATTCTATACTTTAGCCTCAGTTTTTATAGACATAAGTTCAAACCATCATTTTCTTTTGGAATACCTTATTTGAGACTTTGATATTCCACTCTATCCTTTAGCTCTACCTTTTTTATTGGAGACTCCTACTGGGGGAGATTCAGTGATCACACACTTCTGCTGATAGTGTGACCCAACTCTTGGAGGAGAGGCCTTTACATGATATCTCTTTATATCCACAATGATACCTTTTGTTTTTATTCTAGGTATGAAATGTCTCTCTAAAGTTTATGTATAGATTAATAATTTATAATAGAGGATATGGTTCATCCAAGATGATGGGTTGATATTTTTATCCATTGGTGAGAAAGAAACTTAGGAAAAGCGGTATGGATTCATATGCAAGATAATATAGTTGATTTCTTATCAGTTGGATAGTATGACCCTTGGAGAAGTAGATGCTATGGGCCTTCAGTTTCCCATAGTAGTGGAGGAGTATGAGGATTTCTTTCTTGAGTATGTATTGGGATTATATCCCCAATGAGAGATCAAATTCCCTATATACCTACTCCTAAGGAATACATCAATTTGTATTCCAACATATCAGATGTCCCCCATAGAGTTTTGAGAGCTGAAGGTATAGTTGGATGATCTACAGAAGGAGGGATTCATTATACCTAGTGTGTACCTCTTGGCAGTCCCAGTGTTTTTCCCTAATAAAGTGGATGATAACATGAGGTTATGTGTTGATTATAATCACCTAAACCATGTGACTATCAAGAATAAGTATGCACTATTGAGAATCAGTGACCACTTCTACCAAATAAAAGTGGTGAAGTGGTTCTTAAGAATTTACCTTAGACCAGGTTATCACCATCTTTGAGTTCTTGAAGAGGAGGTGTGTCCATGGGACTCATGAACTAGATATTTAATCCCTTCCTAGAATATTTCATGTTAGTATTTGTAGATTAAATCCTCATGTACTCATCATCAAATGAAGAACATGTGAAAAATTTGACAATGGTCCTGGACATACTATGAGAGAACTGGATTTATAAGAAGTTATCAAACCATGAGTTCTATATTTGAGATGTCAAATTCCTAGGAAATTTCATCTTATATTATGTATTGATAGTAAAAAAAATAATTATCAAAGCAGTGCTAGATTGGGATCCACCCAAGAGCGTGATTGAGGTATAAATATTCTTTGTGTTGGTGGGATATTATCATAGAATCATGCCTAGTTTCTTGAAGACCATGACATATCTAACTTCCATGACTTGAATGGGACAATATTTCATGTGGATAGAGAAATTACAATATGATTTTCATGAGTTGCGGTAGAGGTTTATAAGCACCCCCATCTTGAGACTTCCATAGGAGGGAGTAGAGTACATGGTGTTTTATGATACCTCTAAAGTTGGGCTTGTTTGTGTTCTGATGTAGAGGAAGGCAATGATTTTTTATAAGACATGATAATTGAGATCCCCATGAGAATAATTACATAATCCTTGACTTAGATCTGGAAGTAGTGGTGTTCATCCTAATGAATTAGTGACATTATCTTATGGGAAAGCAATTCATCATATATTCTGACCATAAGAGTATTAGGTATATCTTCTCATAGAAAGATATTTACCTAAGGAAGAGGCAATGGTTGGATTTCTTATAAGATTATGATTTTAATATATTATATACTACTAGGAAAGGGAACATGGTGGTAAATTCCCTTAGCAAGAAATCTTGTTCATAGTTTCTAAGAGATGAAATAAAACAATTGGCCGCTTTATAGTTGACCCTTGTGGATGAAGCTAGGCGATGTATCTACAGTCAATGGTTGTGACCGAACCACTTCTCTATCAATTCATGGAAGTTCAGTTTGGAGATATAGATTTAGAGGTATTGAATTCTCATATATCTACATGACATACTCCTAATGGATTTTCTAAAGGTGGGGAGAACGTTATCCTTTTTTGAGGATCGATGATGGTGTTAACTGTGTCATGAGAGGAGGTAATATGGGAGTTTTATACATCCCCCTTAGTGGTATATCTAGGAGTGGATAAGATGTACTAGGATCTATGGAATTATTTTTAATAACCTGGGATGACGAGGAGTATTGCTGAGTTTATCTATTAATTCCTCACCATCCAATAGGTGAAGGACGAGCAAAAAATTCCAGTGGGTTTAGTAAAACCCCTTGAGGTTCTAAAGTGGAAGTGGGATAGTATATCCATGGATTTTGTGATGGTAATTCCATTATTATCTAGAGGTCATGATTCCATCTGGGTGATCATATACCAACTCATGAAATTGGTTCACTTCATAACCATATGAGAGCAGAGTTTGGTGGAGAGTTGGGATGCCTATATGTGTAGGAGATAATCTTCATTCATAGAGTTACCTTATGATTATTTTAAACCATAATGATCACTTAATATCTTGTTTGTGTATAGGATTACAAGAGCATCTTGGGGCTCGGTTGTGGATGAACACAACATTCCACCCCTAAAAAAAAGGTCAGACCGAGTAGACCATCCATGTTTTGAAGGACATGATATGGGCTTATATGATGGATTTTGTTTATAGCTGGGTGGATCATAAACCCTTAGTAGAGTTTTCATATAAAAATAGTTACCATTACACCAATGGTATGGAAATATTAAAGGACTTGTATGAGATACACTGCAGGTCATGGTTGTGTTGGAAAGAGATAAGATAAATAATGATTATGGGCCTAGAGTTATTGCAAGTGATGAAAGAGAATATGAAAATCATCTAGGAGTGGATTAGTATTGTATAGATCCATCTTAAGTCCTACACAGATCAATTATAGAGGCTTTTTTAGTGTGATAAAGGATACCATGTGTCCCTAAAGGCCTCACCTCGGTGAAGACTGCAGATATTTGGGTGAGGCCGCAAGCTATCTTTGAGATTCATTGGACCTTTCCAAATATAGTTCAGGGTTGGTGAGGTGGCATACTTCTTAGCCTTACCACCATAGTAAGACTGCGTGTATGATTTCTTCCATGTTATGTAGCTGAGGAGATACACACATGACTTATTTTACATTATTTATAGGGGTGAGTTGGACATTGAGGATGGAGGTGAATTTGTAGAGTACCTAGTGTCAGTTATGGATTTTTTTGGAGAAGATCCTCCATGGAAGAGTGATTTGCTTGGTACACATTCAATAGCAACACAATAACCTCTAGGAGAGCTCATGGGAGTGTAATAACTAGATATGATCTTAGTACCCTCACCTATTTGAGTAGATTTTTTCTTTTTGGGGAAAAATTACCTAAATGTGGGGATAATGTAATGATGCTATTTTTTATATTTAAAACTTCAAAATATTTTAAATAATATTTTCAAGGCATGGAATCGACATGGAATTTAGGCCCCTATGGAGCCTCGATATTGATATATAAGAAATATTAAATATAATATATAATGTGCATGTTTTTTTTAAAATATAATGGAACATATCTCGAATGGTGTATTAGATGGGAAAACTGGTGCCTCTATTAAATTTTAAATTTGGGTTTTTTCCTAGGAATGACATAATCTTTATACGTGTTGGGTGTTTCGTTTTAGTGAAATCACAAGTGGAATGTTATCTAGAATAAATAAATTAAATAAATTAAATAAATTAAATTGTTAATAATATAATAATTTTTTTAAAATAGAACATTCTTATTAATCCTATCTTTGGAAAATCATTAGGGTTATCTATAAAAACCCTAGAGATTTAGAGAAAGTGAGGAGTATCCTGATTCATTAGTGTTGGAAGATGACTATAAATTTGTGGATCGATAATAATAATTAAATAGATCTCATCATAAGATTCAACATGGTTTCATTAATCATCAATGATCAATCCAATTAGAGGTAGGACTTTTGTTTTTGTTGGTTTAATCCCTATTTCTTATTATCATGATGAACATGAATTAGTTCATCTATAATTAATTAATGGAATGAACATTGTTGCATAGACCATTAATTTTTTTTATTTATAGGATTAGGATTTTTGGATAAATTTATTTGAACCATATTTTGATACCTCATTCTTCTATCAATGAAATTGGCTAATAATAACATGGCCAATGTCAATTTCAACAATTTTTGGTTTCATGGAATTCTCTCTCTATTCTTAAAATGTTTGTCACTAAAGTTAAATTAGATAGTGATTCAACCAATTTTGGGAACCCATTTCATTTCAAGATCATTATTAGGGTTTCATGGATTGTTGACGCAAGTTCAACATTGCTGTTTATGGAATAACATAGGGTAAAAAAGGGTGAAGATGATCCAATATGGGATTGGGGATGATTTTGTTCATGTTACAGGTCATAAAAAGCTACAAACATATATGGGGATCATGATTTTGGTGATTAGTGATTTGAGATTATATTTTTTATGAAAAAATATCAACGAGTGATAATATTAGTTGCTATTTAATATGAGAATTATAGTGAAATAAATGATAGAGGTGGTGAAGGTGGACTGCACTTAAAGATCTTGAATTTTTAGTAAATTATGATCTACATGATTCGTAGTTCGGAAGATCGTGCACCGTGTGGACCCCTCCATTCAGTTTTAGGTTTTGGGATAAGGAAAAATATAACATGGTTGTGTATATTTTCTACATGTCGTGTGACCTTTTTTCCAGAATCCTGACATGTACTGTATAGGGAACATTGAAACAGTCACATATAAAAACAAGGTATATGAACATGGACACAGGAAGAGACACATGATCGAGTAACTGGACCAACCTATAGCAACCCAATCCTTTTACACATAACATTATGTGATTTTAAGAATAATTATACATCATAGTACAAGCCAAGGATCATTAAGTCTAGTGTCTTGGAAGACTAGGTACATAAAACATAAAACATGGGGATATAAAAACACTTCTTTATTTAATCTCCATAAACAACTCCTAACTTCCTTTGAGACCTTAGATCAGTATAGGGTACCCTGAGGAACACATGATAAAAGGGATGAGATAAAAATCCCAGTAAGGTAATGAACATAAGAATACAACTTAAGAACATGAGTTAAGAGGCATGGCATAATGCTATAAAAATCTAGGAACATATGAAATATTATCATATAAACATGGGATCATATAAACATGGAATCATATAAATGTGGAAGAATCATAAAACATATCTTTAGTACAGGTCAAGGCTAACTGCCCATCCCATTTCCCATTTTAGTATGGGTCAAGGATAACCACCAATCCCATTTCCCATTGTAGTATGGGTGAAGGCTAACCGCCAATCCTGTTTCCCATTGTAGTATGGGTCAATTCTAACCGCCAATCCCGTTTCCCATCACATATCATGAGACTTAACTTTACCCAATTAATTGGAGCGCTATATGGGAACACCCATCCTAACATTTTCATGAATATTCTTTCCACATAAATAATCATACATAATCAACCATATATATAAAAATAAGGGTACCCATGGAAAGAATTGGGTAACACAATCATTTCATAAAATATAATGAATGGGTGTATCATAAAAGTGTCCATGAGAGAAAGGAATTAAAACATAAATTGATATTAATAAGGTAAAATATTCCTATATCATGGTAATTTATGTCAAACATAAGTGGCAACATTTAAGAAAAGTATTTCAGAAACTTTATAATTAAAACATTTTAGTGTGGTTTTAAGGAAAACACTATAGAGCCTTTAAAATAGAAAAGAGGAAAATATTTTATATAAAACCAGAAGTGAACCAATAATATTTTCATAATAAAAATATTTATTTTATAAATAAAATGGTGGATTAAAATAGAGTATAGAGTGCACTTGAAATTGGGTAAATTTTTTTGGGAAGTTCCCTTAAAATAGGTTTGCTTATGAGAAAGTTCTAAGGAGAGAATATTTTAAAAACATGTATATCCACAAAAGAGAGTGATGAAAGAGTATTAATAAATGATTTTTTTAAAACTAAGAATCATTTATAATATGCATATAGATAGATAAGATAACTCTATTTTTATATAAATAAAGATAAAGCAAACTGAAAGAACAAAGAAGGTTCGGGTAGAATTCGTTACGGTTTATTAGCATGGTGTATGGTGTACCTAAGAGGAATTTATGAGAGAGAAAAGAGGTTTATCATCACTTATAAATCATTAGGGAAGTATGGGAGAGGTGAAAAATCATACCCCATCATTTTGGATTACACATAAAAGGCATAGCATAGAGGACAATGTTGATTAAGAGTGACATGGAGAGGATCCCTTACCTTAAGTCTAGTGGTGTTCTCCACTTGTTATTAATGACCTGAATAAAAAAAATTAATTTTATTAATTAATAAGTCCATAAACACATAAATATGTAATTGATTTAATATAACCTTTTTAAGTTCATTATTGGCCTTTATGATGGGTTAAGATGCTCAATTTTATTGTTTGGGTCCGTTTGTTTCCTTAACTTTCATTACCAGTTTACGTATGAACGGATAATCCTGTAAGATGAGAATGGTTGTACAGAATTGAATTATTAGGTTATTAGTGAAAAAATATAATATTACATGATTTTAAAAATCCATTCGGTTATTGGGAGTGTAGATGAATTATTATATAAAACCTTAGGGATAACCGTTTTGGTTAAACGGTGAGTTTGATTACAAAGAACATGTTTTGCTTTATAACATAATACCATTTGTACAAAAGGATTACAAAAAATTAACTAAGATATATTACATATATAATAATCTTGTTCAACCATAACAAAAATGGTTTCATGACCAGAATTAAATATTATAATAGAAATTGATAAACCTTTGTCCTTGAATGTGTTAAATTAACGCATCTCAAACGGTGTTTTCATTTATTTTAAACAAAAGATGGGTATAGGTGAGAAGATAATGAAGTACACCATTAGAATAAAAACATTAAAGTACATGTATTTTACTGGATTTATCATACTATTTGGGTGAATGAAGGTGAGGAAAGAAAAAAAAAGAAAAATCTTAAAAGAAATGATATAATTGGAAAGAAGAATTTACCTCTTGAGTCTACCTCCTTTGAGAACCTCTTAAGGGGAGAGGTTTTGGTATTTTGAAGAGACTAGGGGCCTTAGGATGTGGGGGAGGAGATTGGGAAGATATTTGGGAATAATATTGTCAAGGAACAAGGCTTGAGAGGAGTGAATAGAAGAGGGAGTGAGGGGGGTTTTTATAGTGGAGGAGAGGAGGGTTTTCATAATATTATAATCATTAGTTTATTATTTTTCATAAGAAAAGAAATAGCGAGTATTACTTGACCTAGAATAGTAATAAATTCATGTGAGTCAAACCAATGGTCATTTACATCATCCATGACTCAATCATGATGCATAAATTAAGGTTTTAGCATTTATTGTGAATTATCAGATTTTACTATTCATAAAAAATTCAAGTATTTTAGAAAAATCCAAAAAATTCACCCGAACCATTTTTCAACATGTAGAATCCGAAAATGAAGTACAATTTTCAAAAAAAAAATTCTATATATGATTAATTTAATATTTAATTAAAATCATTATTTATTATTAAAAACCCGGTTTTAAAACATTCATTTACTTATTCTAAAATATAGGTACATCATAATTTCCCTTGAATATTATTTTAATACTATTAGAGGTAAGGTTAAAATTCATTAGGATATATCACTATTCATAAGGGTATATTACTATTCATAAGGGTAGGTTACTATTCACTAAAAATTAAGTTTTTCGTATCGGACTCCAAATAACCTACTGATCACAACCATGTATGTCAGATTTTTAAAACTCCAAACACAAAAGTGAAAAGCTTAAGTTTAAAGGTCACATAACACTTAGTAGTTTATTATGTTGTAATTTGATGACATTTTTATAAGAAAATATTTTTCATTTATAAAACATTTGGTCATTACATTCTTCACCCCTTATGAAATTTTACCCTCAAAATTTTGTTTTACATTATAAGCCAAAAATAGGTGCTGGTACTTTTCCTTCATTGACTCCTCTAGTTTACATGTTGCCTCTTCATACGTGTGGTTCCTCCACAGTACTTTGACCAGGTGATTAGACTTGTTACGTAGAACTTTATCTCTATGATCCAAGATGTTCATTGGATGCTCCTCATAAGAAAGATCATCCTTAAACTATACCACCTATGAGGAGAGTACATGTGAAGGGTCTGGTATGTACTTCCTTAAGATGGATACATGAAAGACATCATGTACTTTCGACATGGTAGGTGTAAGTTCTAGTCTATAGGCCACAACTTTGACTTGATCAAGGATCTCGAAGGGGCCGATATACTTGGTACTTAGCTTTACTTTATTCCCAAATCTCATGACCTTATTCCACAGTGATATGCGTAGAAATACCATGTTTCTAACTTTCAACTCAAGGTCTCATCGACAGTTATCTGTATAACTCTTCTATCAACTTTGAGTTATCTTGATATGCTGCTAAATGGTTTTCACCTTCTCCACCATTTTTTTGACCATTTCAGGTCCTAGCAGCTTACGCTTACCGACTTCATCCCAACACACCAGTGTTCTTCACCTTTTCCAATAAAAAGCTTTATATGGTTCCATTCAGATGCTCGAGGGTAAACTATTTTTGTAGGAGAATTCAACCAATGGAAGATGTTCATCCCATCCTCCTTTGAAGTCCATAGAACATTCTCTCATCATATCTTCCAGTGTCTGAATAGTTCCCTTAGATTGGCCATCAGTTTGAGGATGATAGGCCGTACTGAAGCTTAGTTTAGTGCTTAGATCATGTTGGAGACTTTTATAGAACTTCAAGGTGAATCTTGGATCATGATTGGATACAATAGATAGCGGTACTCTATTTAGCCTAACCACTTCTTTGATGTAAATCCGTGCAAGTTGATACAATGAGAAGTCCTCTCAAATCACGATAAAGTGAGCTGTCTTCATAAGATGATCCACAATGACCCATATAGCATTATTTCTTATGGATTTCCTTGGAAGTCCAGTGACAAAGTCCATGGTAACATTCTCCCACTTCCATGTTGGTATGGGTAGTGGTTTCATCACCCCTTATACTTTTTCCTCTTAGCCTTCACTTTATGACATACTAGACACTTTAATGTATATTCAACAATCTCCCTTTTCATATTGTCCCACCAAAATTTTTCTCAGATATCTTGATACATCTTTGTGATCCCAAGGTGGATAGAGAAGGTTGAGCTATATGCATCCTTCAGAAGCCTCTTCTTTATCTCTAGATTAGATGGTACACATAATCATTACCCAAATCTTACAACAACTTCCTTATAAATTTTTAAATCATAGGATTTACCATTTCTGATAGCTCCCACCCTTTTCTGAATTTCCACATCTTTTCTTTAAGCATCCTTTATTTTATCTATGATAGATGGTTGAGAAATAATTTGAGAAAAGATTGATGATGTTCCTATCTTAATTATTCCCATGTATATCCTCAGAAAATCTAAGAAGATCGAATCCTTTTCAATTCTCATCATTGATAAAGATGTAGGATCCTTTTTACTTAGAGCATCCGCCATCTTGTTTGCCTTACCGGGATGGTAGTGGATTGAGAAGTCATAATCCTTGATGATATCTATCCATATTTACTGGATCATATTAAGCTCTTTTTGTGAGAATATATATTTGAGACTCTTGTAGTCAATATATATCTCACACTTCTCCCCATAGAGATAATGCCACCAGATTTTCAACCCAAAGATCACATCCGCCAACTCCAGATCATGCATGGGATAGTTTTTCTCATGGAGTTTCAGCTGCCTTGAGGAGTAGGCTACCAATTTATCATTTTTCATTAACACACATCCTAATACCTTCTTTGAAGCATCACTGTATACCACCAAGAGTTCTACACTTATTGGGAGTGTGAGTTCGGGTGGAGTGATAAGCCTCTTTTTCAACTCCTTAAAACAGTCTTCACATTCCTGAGTCTAAAAAAACTTTACTCCCTTCCATGTCAGTTTGGTCATCGTATTCTAAAATCATGAAAAGTTCTTCAAAAATAATTTATAATACCCAGCTAGACACAAAAAGCTGCGGATATACATTACAGATATTGGCCTAGGCCACTCTTCAATTGCCTTTGTCTTGGAAGGGTCCACAGATATTCCTTTACTAGTGATAACATGCCCCAAGAATGATACTTCCTCCATCAAGAACTCAAATTTACTATACTTTGAATACAAATTATCCCTTCACAAAGTCTTTAACACATTATTTAAATGCTCCTCATGTTCCTCCTTACTCTTGGAGTATATAAGAATATGATCAATAAAGACTACTACAAATTTGTCGAGGTAATCTCTAAAGAATCTATTCATTAAATCCATGAAAATTTTTGGAGCATTAGTGAGTCCTAAGGGCATCACTATGAACTCATAATGTCTATACCTTGTTCAAAAGGCATTCTTGGGAATATCTTCCTTCCTCAAATTTATTTGGTGATATCCTGACCGAAGGTCAACTTTGAGAAATAATAGGCCCCATGAAGCTGATCGAATAATTCATCTATCTGTGGAAGGGAATACTTGTTGTTTATCATGATTTTATTTAGTTCATGATAATCAATTCAAAGGCGCATTTATCTATCATTATTCTTGACTAATAATACTGACGTACCATATGATGAAGCACTTCGGCGTATAAAACCCTTCTCCAGATTCTCCTATAACTGCTTATTCAGCTCCTCTATCTCTAAGGTGGCCATTTTGTAAGGTTTCTTTGATATAGGAAGATATCCATAGATAAGTTCAATTGATAACTCAACCTATCATCTAGGAGAAATAATAGGAAACTCTTCAAGGAATACATCAGTGTAATCCCTTATGATGGGCATGTCTTCAAGCATGGTTTTCTCCTTTGTCTCAATCATATGAGCTAGATATGCTTGCTCATAAGGAAAAAATATCCACACTTGAGATGATGATTCTAAATGAGATTCATATTCCTCCTTACACTTGTAAAGAATTTTAGGATGCTTTAGGATGTGAAGAGTGATCTCCCTTTCCTAACAGTTGATGTTGTCCTTGTACAAAGATAGCCAATCCATGCCCAAGATAACATCAAACTCCACGGAAGGAAGTATGATGATATTTTCTAGGAGGTTCAGTACAAAAACATTAACTGGGGAGGAGTTATAAACCATGGACATAATAATTTCCCCATTCAATATTCGTACAGATAACTTTTCCTCCAAATTTTGAGGTGGTGTTTGAATAGTTATACTAAACTTACAAGATATGAAAGAATGTGTAGATCCAGAATCAAATAGTACATTCAATATTCTTGAAAGAATAACTAGTGTACCTATCACCACATTGTTGTATGGATCCACCTCAGTAGTAGTGATATCATAATCCCTTCCTTTTTATCTTGGAGGTTTTTGTTGATTGCCTCTGACAACCCTTGGATTAGGGAAATTGTTCGCATAATGACCATGCTCCTTGCAGTTGTAACACTTCTCCAATGGCCCGAGGGCCTTCATTTTTTATTGATTTTTGATAATCCACCTTTCAAGGGGTGAGGTGGAACCCTTACAAGTCCCGTAGTCATAGGTATTACATGGACCATAGGCCTTAAATGAATTCATTTCCCGTAGGCTTAAAACATTATATACAACCCAGACTAACTACTTGGAACTGCTCCTCCCCAGCATCTTCATCATGAAATCAGCTCTCCACCTTCGCATGGCTGATCGGCTAGGCTTTCCCGTGCATGCACGAGCTTTTCCCGATGGCAGGCTCCATACCCTCTCATTATTTTAATCCATTTAGCTTGTACTATGGTGAAAGCTCCATGCTCCTCCTCCTTCTGAAGCTTGTTCCTTGTAGGTTGTTTAGTTTTCATCTGCACTTAAGGTGGCCCGAAGGCCTTGAGGTGGCCCGAAGGCCTTACCGACCCGAAGGCCTGGGTGGCCCAAAGGCCTTACTACAGGCTAAGTGTTGATCTGAACCTTCCTTTCTTATTCAACATTAACGGTATTTTTCATATCCCTTCAGCAGTTTTTGTCCAGATGACCAAACTTTCTACATTTGAAGAAATTTTTGGTTCCCTTCAGATAGTTCCCAGGATGCTTCCTCACACAACTTTTATAAGGGGGAAAGTCAAGATTTTTTCCTTCATGGGTTTTGTTTGTCGAACCACCCATATTGTTTTCCTTTTTTATCTTCTTGTCACCATTCCCATGAGACCACTGAGAGTTCCTAATATCCATTTCAACCTTTATGGCACAATGGAAAATCTTCTTATAACTTTCTAAGTCTCGAATCTCCAACTATTTTTGTAGACTTAGCTTCATCCCACTAAATAAGTGATCCAACTTGCTTTTGGTGTTCCTGACAAAGCCAGAGGCATACCTTGAAAGCCTTGTAAAGTTTTCTTCATACACCCTGATGGAATCATCTTCCTTATGCTTGAGTCCAATTAACTATCTTTCTATCTTTAGACGGAGGGTTCTAGGAAAATATTTGTTGAAAAATATCCTCTTGAATTCCAACCAATCCATGGAGTCAATTTCCTCTTGGGACATTATATTCTTGATCAGTGTCTACCACAGATCAGCTTCCCCATCAAAACTATAGACTGCAAGTACAACTTTCTCTTTTTCTGAGAACTGGAGAATAAATAATATCTTTTCAATGGAGTTAATCCATTGTTCCTCATGGAGGGGATTAGAAGATACTCTAAACATGGGAGGCCTTTTTCACATAAAGGATTCTACGAAAACTTTATCTTTACTTGGAGTAGTATGGAATTCCACCTAATTCAAGTTATTATTAATAACTCAAGCCAGATGAGTAAGTACTTTCATGAAGTTTTGAGAACCCGTTACCATCATATCAGGCATATCATTAGGGAAATATTTATATTTCCTATCACATTTATTTTTGTAACTTCTTATTCAATTTACTTCCATTAACTAATAAAAATGACATATAATTATAATGCTTTAATACATAGCTATTGAGAATAAAAATTAAACTTTGAACATAAAAGGATAAACTTATAATGGAGAAGTATATCCTAACTTTCGATTCCTTAGGTTTAAATATAGGTTATCCTCAATATATTTCTTAACTTATATTCTTATGAGATTTTTTTTATTCCCATAATAATGGTTTGTACTAATCTCATGAATTTACCAAAGTATATCCCCTAGGAGTGTCATAACCAAGAGTGTAGCAGGCCTGTTTTCGTGCACCAGTTCCCGTTCGAGTCTAGCTCAAAGTAGTGTTTTTGGGTTTTAAACCTAGATAAATATATTCCAGAGTCACCTTTACTAGCTCATATCCATATAGGGATGTATTTTCTTGATAAAACACTTAATTATACTTACCAAAATTTAGGGATGTTTTCTTATACTTCATCTCATCCTTAAGGTTCTTATTTAGGTACTCTATTCCTAATATCCAAAAATAACTAGACCATCCTCTGATACCAACTATAGCAACCCAAGCCTTTTACACATAACAATACATGATTTTAAGCATAATTATACATCAGATCACAATCCAAGGATCGTTAAGTCTAGTGTCTTGGAAGACTAGGTATATAAAACATAAAACACAGGGCTAAAAAAAACTTCTTTACTTAATCTCCATAAAGAGATCCTAATTTACTTTGAGACCTTACATATGCATAGGGTACCTTAGGGAACACATGAACAAAGGGATTAGCTAAAAATCCTAGTAAGGTAATGAACATAAGAAAACATCTTAAACACATGAGTTAAGAGGAATGGGATAATGCTATCAAAATCGTGGAACATATGAAATCTTATCATATAAACATGGGATCATATAAACATGGAATAATATAAATGTGACAGAATCATAAAAAATATCTTTAGTACAGGTCAAGGATAACCACCAATCATGTTTCTCATTTTAGTATGGGTAAAGGATAACCACCAATCCCATTTCCCATTATTGTACGGGTGAAGGCTAACTGCCAATCCTGTTTCCCATTGTAGTACGGGTCAAGGCTAAATGCCAATCCCATTTACCATTGCATATCATGAGACTTAACTTTAACCAATGCATTGAAGCTCTATCTAGGCACACCCATATCAATATTTTCATGAATATTCTTTCCACATAAATAATCATACATAATCAACCATACATAAACATAAGGGTACCCATGGAAAGAATTGGGTAACACAATCATGTTATAAAACATAATGAATGGGAGTATCATAAAAGTGTCCATGAGAGAATGGAATTTAAACATAAATGAACGTTCATAAGGTAAAATAGTTATATATCATGGTAAGTTATGTCAAACATAAGTGGAAACATGTAAGAAAAGTATTTAAGAAACTTTAGAATTAAACAATTTTAGTGCAGTTTTAAGGAAAACACTATAGAGACTTTAAAATAGAAAAGGGGAAAATATTTTATATAAAACCAGGATTTAACCAATAATATTTTCATAATAAAAAGATTTATTTTATAAAGACAATGTTGGCTTAAAACAGAGTATAGAGTGCACTTGAAATTGGGTAATTTTTTTTTGGGAAGTTCCCTTAAACAGGTTTGCTTATCGAAAAGTTCTAAGGAGGGAATATTTTAAAAACATGTATATAAAAAAAAGAGAGTGATGAAAGGGTATTCATAAATTAATTTTTTAAAACTAATAATCATTTATAATATTCACATAAATATATAAGATAACTCTATTTTGATATAAAGAAAGATATGGAAACCCGAAAGAACAAAGAAGGTTCGGGTAGAATTCGTTACAGTTTATCGACATGGTGTTGAGTGTAACTAAGAGGGATTGATGAGAGAAAAAATAGGTTTCTCATCACTTATAAATAATGAGTTCATTATGAGGGAGGTTATAAATCATACCCCATAATTTTGTATTACACATAAAAGGCATAACACAGAGGGCAATCTTTATTACGAGTGAAATGGAGAGGATCCCTTACCTTATATCCGGTGGTGTTATCCACTTGTTATTAATGAACTAAATAAACAAATTAGGTTTATTAATTTATAATTCCAGAACCTCATCAATATGTAATAGATTTACTATATCATTTTTAAGTTCATTCTTGGCCTTTATGATGGGTTAAGATGCTCAATTTTATTGTTCGGGTCCGTTTGTTTCCTTAACTTTCATTACCGATTTACTTATGAACGGATAATCTTGTAATATGAGAATGGTTTTCCATAATTGAATTAATAGGTGATTATTGAAAAACTATAAGATTATAGTATTTTAAAAATCCATTCGATTACTGGGAGTGGAGATGAATTATTATATAAAACTTTAGTGATAACCGTTTTGGTTAAACGGTGGGTTTGATTACAAAGATCATGTTTTGATTTATAACATAGTACCATTTGTAAAAAAGGATTACATAACCTTAACTAAGATATATTACATATATAATAATCTATTTTAACCATAACATAAATGGTTTCATGACTATAATTAAATATTATAATAGAAATTGATAAATCGTTTCCCTTGAATGTGCTAAATTAACACATCTCAAACGGTGTTTTCATTTCTTTCAAACAAAAGATGGGGAAAGGAGAGAAGATAATCTAGTATCCCATTAGCATAAAAACATCACATTTACATATATTATACTAGAGTTATCATACCATTTGGGTGAAGGTAGGTGAAGAAATAAAACAAAAAAGAAAAGAACTTAAAAGAAATGAAAGAATTGGAAAGAGGAAGTTACCTCTTGAGTCTACCTCCTTTGAGAACCTCTTAAGGAGAGAGTTTTTGGTATTTTGAAGATACAAGGGGACTTTGGACGTGGGGTAGGAGCTTGGGGAGATATTTGGGAAGAAAATTTACAAGGAACAAGGCTTGAGAGGAGTGAAGGGAAGAAGAGTAGGGGGGGTTTATAGTGGTGGAGAGGAGGGTTTTCATAATATTATAATCATTAGTTTATTATTTTTTCATAAGACCATAAATAGTGAGTATTAATTGTCTTATAATAGTAAGAAAATTCATTTTAGTTCTAACCAATGGTCATTTACATCATCCATGACTCAAGCATGATGTAGAAATTAAGGTTTTAACATTTATTGGGAATTATCAGATTTTACTATTCATAAAAAATTCAAGTATTTTAGAAAAATACCAAAACATCATCCAAACCATTTTTTGATGTGTAGAATCCAAAAATTAAGTCCAATTTTCAGAAATAATTTTCTAAATATGATTAATTTAATATTTAATTAAAATCATAATTTATTATTAAAAACCCAGTTTTAAAACATTTATTTACTTATTCTAAAATACAGGTACATCATAATTTCACTTGAATATTATTTGAATACTATTGTAGGTAAGCTTACTATTCATTAGGGTGTATTACTATTCATAAGGGTATATTACTATTCATAAGGGTAGGTTACTATTCACCAAATATTAAGTTTTTCTTATCAGACTTCAAATAACTTATTGATTGCAATCGTGTATGTCAGATTTTGGAAATTCCAAACACAAAAGTTACAAACCTAATTTTAAAGTCACATAGCACTTAGTAGTTCATTATGTTGTGATTTCATGACATATTTATAAGAAATGAATTTCTATTTATAAAACATTTGGTCGTTACACAACCTCTACATGCCATGTATGATTCCAACATTCCATATATATAGAAAATAACATGCCATATGAGACGAATGGGTGCGAGTAGAAATGGACTTAGAGAGACATGTCATGTGTCACATTTGACACATATTGTATTTCTAGTGAACTTGTAAAATTTTATCTAGGAATGTATTTTCCCCTATTAATCCTCAGGGAGAGTTAAGAATCTCATATAATGGGACAAGGATCCTTCTAAAGAGTGGAATCTCTCCCATGTGAGTATTAGTAGGGATGGAATCCTCTAACTATGGGATTCAGATAGAGTCATGTATTTCTCCCATATTTTTTTTTTTTTTTTTTTTTTTTTGAGAAAATTGATGACATGAACTGGTTTCCTAGTTCATGCCACCCAAAGGAATTTATTAAAGACAAAAAGTATGCAGTACAGACTCGAGGTGTAAAGAATTTACACCAGCAGGGAAATTAAAGGGGATACAAGAAAATGACAAAGAAAAACAGACTCCCCAAGGACCCACTTTCCTACTTCCACCTTCTTCAGAGCATCTTCGTTGGCATCAGAGTCTTCCTCCGCAGAGTCGGCCTCATAAACATCTTCAGAACTAACATCAGCATCACCCAACTTCAGATCATCTTCATCATCGCTGTCATCCAAATAATGGAGCATATTTTAACTCATCTATAGATCTCATATGAGAGTGGGATCCTCCACTGGAGTCTGGTATTTCACCCACTATTATGGGACAGGGATGCTCCAGTGTTATCAGAGGGAGGGGACTATGAAGAATTCTTGATACTATATAATATAAGAGCTAGTATGGTAGTATATGTGTGGATAGTTGAGATAGAACATACTCTAAGACTTTAGTACATTAGATGAGCATATTTGGGTTATATTCCTTATGATCATTCCTTGTGCATACTCTATTTTATGATATGAGATAAATCAATATATAGTGATGCTTTATTCTTTGTGATTTCGGGGCATCATACTGGTTATGTATATACCCTCCCATACATGGGCTCTTCCTACACATGTACTATATTATGAATATGATGTTCCCTTTGACGAATTCCTAGGATAACCAAGATCAGGTGCAGAATAGTGCTGTTGTGTGACATAGATAGCCAGTGAGTGGGTTTTTTACCTTTGGAGGCAGATACCCTTGTTTATTGGTTGGAACTTACACCTGGTTGTTGGGCCCATATTTTCTCCTCTATAATTTTTTTTACCTTCTATCATACTCTAATGTGACATATTATTAGTTCATGTATGAATTATGTTCCTACCAATAGTTTACTTCACTGCATTACTTAGTGGTGGTGAGATGTGTGCGCGTGTACAAGTACATTAGGATAAGGTCTCCCAAGTTTGTGATATGACTTCTTGATACTAGTTTCTACCCCCTAACCTATTAAAGGTAGGATTTTGGTGTCACACTTGACTTACTGTTTTCAAGGTGGGCCCCCATTTGTTGATTTGTGACACAAGTATCATGGGAGTTTGGAATAGAAGGATTTCAAAGTGATATTTACTTATAAATTTTATCATGAGATGATGAAATTGGATAAAGCTAGAGAATTTGTAAACCTCTAGTAGGGGGATAAAATGGTTATGAAGTATTCTAACCAATTCATTGATCTCATCCATTTTAATCAAAAAATAGTTTTAAATGATAAGATACAATATCAAAGGTTTGAGATGGGATTTATCGTGATATTTAATATCAGGTTTTCCTACTAAAGATATCAACTTACACTAATGTTATAGATCAATCCATGATGGTAGCTATCAACCAATTTTGGATTTCAGGATTGTTCATATATTCTTACTTTACAAGTGGGAGTGAATTGAGATTCTTAAAAAAGAAAAGGAAGTGTGTTGAACTGAGCAAAGGTAATAGTAGAGGTTCATGATCACCATCTCAACCGATTATTTCTACTTCTATAGGGGGTAGAACCCTGGTCTGTTTCTAGTGAGGAAATATGGACCATATTAATCCCTCTTTCTTAGATACTATGAAGGTCTTCCATTTGTGTGTGTGTGTGGGGAATATTTAATATCTTTTTAGAATAATTATTCTAGCAAGGAGTGGTATAAGATACTCAACACCTAAGGGATCTGAGATGAAGTATAATCCTATAAAGTCTATTGGAACTCATTCTCAAGGGTTTGGAGGTAGAGGTGGATCATATTATGGGAAAATATAGTTTATTCCCAAGACTTAGACTAGTGTTAGGTCTTAAAATCATGTAGTGAAGAGACATGTTCATGAAGTTGAGTATGCCCCCATAGAATCTGAGTTGGGACCATCTACAGTGAGAGATATGGTGTTAAATTCATCATCTATGGATAATGATTTGTTTGATAGAAATACTTCTCACTCATTTATTTATGCTCATATTTTGGATCTTATTTATCTCCCCTAAAATATCATACCTTGTGTTATGTAAATATTGACTCCTATTGGGAATAAGAAGTAATGTGGATTTTGGTATCCTTATTACATTGTTACCTTATCTAAAGTGGAGTTGTCTTGGGACTTTCTCATCATAAAAAGAGTCATATTTGAAATTATATTTGGGATATATTGGATGATGACTATTTTCGATGTGCTTTGCACCCACACTCATTTTGAGCTGATGCAGACCTACTTTCCAATGGGAGGTGACCACTTAGATTTATTAAATGAGATCTTATAAAACATATTGGCCGAGAGGATGGGAGGTTGGGTTCATCACACCCTTTTAGGGGGAAATATTTCCTACTTCCTGAATCTCTTATATATTTAAGACTTATTCATGAATCCTTTATTAAATCTCAAATATAAGATAGTTCTCCCTATCATTAACAATCAATTTTTTGGCATGTACTAATTTCAAAATCATCTATATAAATATGAGGTTCTTTATTGATGGAGACATTTTTATGTATCCAAGGTTATCCATCGATGGTACCCTTTTATAAGTAGATTGTATATTCTTAAATCATTTATCATAAAGATGTTGGTTTTAAGACACTCAGTGGGGTGCTATATAATTTATCATCCTCTAGGAATATGGGAGTTTTAATATCTGGACCAGGCCCATGAAATAGGATTCATATGTACCCTTGTCAAAGTAATCATAACTAATGTATTTTTGTGCCACTTATCAGGACACATCATACCTTTTAAGTTCATGTGATGAGGACTAAACCATGCAGTTTAACATCATGTAGAAAAGATGTTTAGGTAAAAAATTCCTAGTCAAGAGATGGTGTGGTACTTACACCAAAGTGGCCTAGAGGATCTGGAAGGAGTATGATCTCCTAGGTGGGGTCATGATATTTCTAAGAATGTAATCCAATAATGATGATGATGAAAGAGACCTAGAATTGATACATACCTCTTACTTGAATATAACCCCACTAGGGATATGACTCGGAGAACATTAGGGTTATTTTAGGGTGTTGTGTTTGGACCTTAGGGAGGATTACTATGTATCCCATTTTTACAGGAATCAAATCCCATGTAGTTTAGATTATTGGGACTTACACCTAGTAGGATTCCCTTTGGTGGGTATGTTTGGGGCTTATAATAGATAGGATTCCCATAAGTGTCTTTATCAGGAATATAACCCACTCAAGGTTGAGGCATGGATTGGGGGAATATACTGAATTAGAGGCCCATGGTTGGGATTTATACCAAATAAGTGGTCCATATGGGTGGAGAGAGCAAGATCGATAAAGGTAATCTCCTATCAAGGTAGATATGTGATCATGTGGGAGACATGATCATCACTAGGCTCTAATAACATGTGATTTATGATAAGTATGAGAAACAAGATGAAGTTGAATATATAAAAAACCACAAAATCTCCGTCGTCTACTGATGGATGAGGTTGGGGATATGAGAGAGACAAAGTTCATTGATGTGCCTATCTCCTCTTTTATTTTTTTAACTAGAATGAGGTTATAGGAGAGAGAGAGAGAGAGGGATTTGATTCCCATCTATTCTCTTGTTTTTGTAACCAGGATTGAGTCTTACACACGCATATAGATATGTCCTATAAGAAAGACTAGGGGATTACTTTAATAGGGATTCTTTTTTCTCAGTTTTAGAGATTACAATAAGAAATGACATTATAATTCATTAAATGGAAAATAAAGTGATTCCACTCACTCTATAAAATGGGGGGGGGGGGGGGGTCCTAGAACTACCTCCAAGGTTAGGATCATTATTACTATAAAAATGTATAATTGGGAACATTATGAGGATATTCTTTGTTAAGTAGGTTTCCAATAGGAACTCATTTACCACATGAATGTATGATTGAGAGGACACGCTGGTGTGAACTTTGGTTTGATCATACATATTTGGAATCTTTGGAAGAGGTCTTGGGTTGATAGTTTTCAAAGGGGACCATTTGGTACTTAACAATTCACGGGAGTGGTTAATAGATAGGGTTGTTTAAACAGTTCATGAAGGAGATGAGATAAGGATTAATGCTACATGAAAGGGCATTGAGACTAAAGGACCCCATCCTAGATACTTTTTTATATGCAGAATGGTGGTCAGTAAAGACTCCATCCTCATTAAGTTCATGGAATATTGGTCTTTAAAGGACTCTACTATGTGGATGGTAGTCTTAAAAGGGATTTTCTCTATATAGACAACTTCTTATGCTATGTAGACCATTTCTTATACCCAATTTTACTTTTTGATATGTGGTAAATGATTACCTACTAAAATCACTTTCTTGTAATGTATCTATGTTTCTCTATTCATCTCTCACACTCTACCTTTCCTTACGAAATTCACCCCTCATTAGTCTCGGTGTGGGGATTTTATAGGGGTATGGATGTAACTGCTCTCTCAAATTGACAATAAGTGATGAAAAACCACCACCCATAAAGGATTTTCGTTTGAGGGTGGCCTGAAAATAATACCTTACCCTACAAATGGAAAATTCATTTATGTGGGGGGGGGGGGGGGAGAGGACTCACCCCAAAAATGAATTTTCATTTTCAGGGGGCCTGAAAATCACGCCTAACCCCGCAAAATAATTTTTTTATGGAGGGACTAAAAATCATACCTCACCCTAAAAAGGGAAAATTCATTGGGGGGGGGGGGTTGGGGTCTATAAATTATAACTCACCCTATAAATGAATTTTGGTTTGTGGGGGAACTATGTGGATGCGCTATGCAGAGTAGAGACTCGTATAACAATCATGCTATGTAGAAGACTATGTTCTTTTTTAGATCCTTTTTTAGATTTTGGTACTTTACTATTTTAATCTATATGGATATAGTTATTTTACCTTTAATATGTTTTAAATCCTTCTGATCTTCCATGAGAAAATTTTAGTACCCAACAAAATACCCCTGTTAGAATGGGATCTGATCGACACAAAGAGGAGTCCATTCCGAGGAAGAAGTTAGCCCAGTAAAATGATTTGGGGATGATTTGTGAAACTGTAGGAGGGAACAAGCTTATAAAAGGTGTTAGAACTGACTCATTTATCACCTTATGAAATCCAGCACTTTTAAGTTTGAAGTATTTTTCACCATGTTTTTTATTGGATGTATCTTTCCATCATGTGATGCTTATACTACTTTCAGAGTCTACACTTTGATAATGGTGTCATGTTGGAAAAGGATAACCCATAAACCAAGTGATACCCACCCTCACTCATATTTATGAGTTATTATGTCATTTACATGAGGGGATATCTTCACATCGCCTTAGCATACCCTTTAAATTTTTTATATGGATGGGTAGTGGAATAATTTTGATATTATGAATATCAGTATACCATTATAATCCCTCATTCCACCTTTCACCCCTTATGATCAACATTTCTACCATTCACCCAACATCCCTTGGAATTGAAAATGCTATTGAGTTTTTAAATGATATCTCATATTTTTCTTTTAATCCTTATTTGGAATCTTATAGAGTGGTGATAGATAATAGTGAAGGAATGTTAGAAGAACTCTCCTACATCATATCGTTGTGATATGAGATTCAGATTTCTTATGTAAATGAGATGACAATTTTCGAGCCTTATGATCCCTATAGGTTCACATGAAAATTTGGACATCTAAAATAGTTCCTTACCACTCATCAGTATTAAAAAAGAATCACACCCAATCATCCTCCATCAACTGTAGTTAATGATGATTCATAAGGATTTTGGCATGGGAATTTCTTTACCTTTTGGGAAAGCTCTACCTAACTTGTCATGGGGTTATTCCAAAACATTTATAGAATACTATCCTAATGGGATGTTGGTGAAACTAGTTTTATGGGAGCATATACCATTAGATTCTATAAGTTCCTTTCATATCATTCTTTCTTCAATAATTTTTGAGGGAGAAATATTTACATCTCAATGTTCTATGAATTATGGGGGTGTTTCATCTTCAAGTTCCCTTTTTGTTGGGAGTGGTACAGAATCATAATTTTTTACTGATACTATTGGTAGCCTTACTGAATTTGGTCTCAACAAGACAATGTTGGGAATACCACCGATCAATGTCAAAATTTCTAGTTCAGTCCCTGAAATTAAATAGGAGGTAGTGAGGGAGGACTTTCCCCCTTTAGTGTCAAAATTCAAATAAATTTTGATTGCAATGAATGTAATCCAAAATTATATAACTATAGAAGTAGGTAAACAATATCTAGATCCCATTTCTTCCATTGAACATTAGGTTGTGTGAAAATGGGCATGGTTCCAAGTTTACACTATCATCGTAGAGTCTCCCTTAGAAAATATTATTGATAAAGTAGACAATTGTTTTCAACTCTTCCTTGGCTTAGGCATAGGTGGGTTTAATTAAAAAAATTTGAGCACCTTTATTTATCAAGTTATCATTTATCAGGAGGATATGGATTCTTGTGAGTGCTATCTTATCTAGTTTAATATTTATAATCATTATGTACAAGATTTAAAGGATACTGATATTGAGCTTCATCATTTGGATGCTAAAGAAGCACAACATCATGATCAAATTACTATATAGATTTAAGAGTTGTGAGAATATGAGGATCACTTGGATAAAATAAAGGAACAACTATCATTGATAATATGGGTCTAGAATCGATCAGATAAAAAATTTTGGTGCTAAAAGCCTTCATTGAGAAAATGAGTCCATTATTCAAATCTAAATCAGGCTAAAGAACCAGTCTCAGGAAGGTCCTTAACTCCTCTGGTTAGGAGTTATCTGACCTGTTGAATAAAGCAAGTCAAATTTAATTATATCCATTTCATTTTATTCTTATTACCCTATAATGTCAAGTATAAAATCTAGTATGTAGATTTTCCTTAATTTTTTTTCAATGAATGGTAATTTTGATGTTCTTAATTTCATGTCTCTTTATTTAAAATTTCCCTTTCAATTTTAATAGTAATACTGGAGTTGTATCACTTTTAAGAATTTCAAAGTATTAGTTTATTTACTTGAAATAATGGTAATAATAAGATTCAATTTAATTTTTCTTAGGTCATATGACCTACAAAGTTGAGACTTGAATTTTTCCTAGGTTTTCCTTTATGGGTTTTCAAATTGATGAGTGATATGTATCCTTTCATTGGTAGTTTAGTGTCTTTAAAGTTTGATAAATGAAGATATTTTTTTTTGGTTGAACATCTTTGACCTATAGTTGTGAGAGTGATAATCTAAAAATAGGTTTGTGATCCCTAAATATGAAACTCCCTATATAGATCTGACTAGTGTGCAGGGAGAAGAGCATTTTATTCTCAGAATGTATCCACAATCTAGAGAACATATTTCAGAATATTCTGTGTAGATTGAATTTGTACATAGGAAATGAGGTATTAAAATTCTTAGGCATATATGGTTTGTATTCCAAATACTTATACACATGTCAAGTTCTCATGTGTAGGGAAGAAAGAGGTCAAACTGGATGGAGAAAGAGAAAAAATTTCCTATCTTTGAAAAAGTAAAAATGAAAATAAATTGTGTGAATCAAAATGACTCTATAGGTCCTCTAAGAACACATGAGTCATGATTATTATGATAAATAATAAGAAACTTGAGAAATCATTTAAATCCACACAAGAATGCACGATTTGGAAAATTTAGAAACATTTACACCTCAATTGGATTTCATGGAAGGACATAATTAATTTCAATGAAAAATCATGGTCAGGATTGGTAGACATGACTAATGAATCCTTGAGAAAGGATAGGACCCATATATAGATTTAAATCTTATATAGGGGAAGGATATTTTAATTTTTCATTTTGGTATGGGATTGGAATAGTGTGAATATACAAATCCATTACCAGGTACCTTTTCATGGATCTATCTATCTTGTTGGTAGGTCATGTAAAATTGACCGTGTGTCATGAAATTTAATGTCACGTTATAAGGAATTTGGAAACATAGTTTAAAATCATGTTTCAGGGATGTTTTATTATATTTTAATGTCATGTGACTTAGATGTGTGTCATATAGTTTAATTTCATTGTGACAAGGACATTTCCACACAGTTTAACATCATTTTGTGGGGATGTATGATTGTTTGCTCTTGAGGATGCATGGTTTTAACTAAAATATTAATGATTTTTCATTCTATGGTGATCTAACCAAGAATGTTCCATCATCCTTCAGGCCTGAACAAGAAAGGTTGTAAACTATAATCCAGGGGATTCTAGATATAAAAAGTGATATGGAAGAAGTATGTAGGGAATAACTGTGGACCATGTTTGAAAATTTGTTTCCAACATAAATTTTTCAGGGCTTATGGAGATAGAAGAGGTATCCCCTAAGGATGAATATTCCTTTGGTTGTTATTCATTTTATGGGTGGATTATACAGAGCCAAACTAGGGTATGTTATTCATAGTGAAAATAGAAGTGTCCTCTAGATTCTGACATTCAATCATCGATGGATGGGGGAGGCTTATGAATATTTGGATTTACTTAGACATAGACTTTAATTTGTGTAAGGAATTTTCTTGGGTATTAAAGGATCATTTCACATCTAAATCACCCAAGAAAGGGGAAAAAAGTATCATACATAGGTCTGACCCATTCATAGGGAGAGGGATTATTTTTGTAGTGATTGGGCCCAATATATAGGGTATGGGAATCAATACATATCTCATCAAAGTGAGAATCAATTCATACATAGCTCTATAAATATTTCCCACATAAATCGAAGTTTTTTTGTGGAGGGAGGGGGTATTTTTCTTGGAATATGGGCTCATAAATGGGGTGAAGATTCATAATAGACCCTCCTATGTAGATATGTCTTGTACAAAAAAGAGTGGGGGTAATTTTTTTATATTGTATATGAACTAGTATATAGGATCTAAGATTCACTATATATCCTTTCAAAGAAAGAATAAAGCCACAAATAATTCTTGGAAAGAGGGGTTGTGGGAGACCAACACCCAGTATAGTGGTCCTCTCGGGCGAGGGCCATATACATTATGTAAGATATTTTAACCATACAATTTAACATTCTATTGAAAATACATTTTATTGTGCCTTTTAATGTTGTGAAAATGAGACTATGTTAACCCTTACATGAACTGATATGCCTTGATAATGTGGGGAAACCCTTAGTAAAAACTCATAATCTAACATGAGCTATTCTCAGTGTGCGAAACAAGGAATAAAAAATGTTTCTTCCATGACACAAAGATAACTAAAAATAAGTAAAGGGTATTTTTTGATTATATAGTGGTTTTTCTAGGATATAGGATCTGGGTTCCACTACATATCTCATAGAGTCAAGAATCAAGCCATACATAGTTATGAGAAACCATGTAGTTTAATGTCATGAGGCATGGAAGAATTTTACCCACTATCATGGAAATGATGAGTGATAAGGTTTTCCAGGTTGTGGATGTTCAGACATGCTTCATATGTGAAGGAAGGAAATATTAGATCAAGATCTTGTGGGTTATCAGATAAAGAGAAGTGATATGGGACAATTATACAAGGAGAGACCACGAACCATATTCTAAAATTGGTTTTCCACATGATGTTGTTGGGGATTACAGAGATAAAAGAGGTCTATCCTGAGGAATTATGCCTCTATTTGATAGACCTTTTAAGGGTGACTTATGTAGAGACAAACCAGTGCATTTTTTGTATAGTCAAAGTAGAGGTGTTCTCCAAAATCTGAAATTCTATTATTGGTGGCCAATAAAATCTTATAGAGATCTATGTTTCCCCAAGATATGGTGTATTATGTATGAAAGGAATGCACTCAATAATAAAGGAAGTATTTAAATCTACATAGGCTATATAGTATGGAGTCCCCTTCATAGATATTTGTTCGTATGTAGGGGAGGTGGAATTTCTTTTACTTCGTGTTCGGCCTAAGATATAGGATCTGAGTGTCACTACATATCTCACAAGGGAAATAATCAAGCCACATATAGTTCTTATATTAAATCTTCTTGTGCTGGTCTGGCTTGTACACAGGGAAGGGGGACATTTTTATATTGCATATGGACTTAGGCTTAGAGATCCAGGAATCACTATGTGTCCTATGATGGCAGGAATCAAGACACACATAGTTCTTGAATGAAGGTGTGGTGGGATACCAAAGCCAAGGATCATGATACACTCAAGAATAGAGAAATTTTTTATACAAATTTATGTCATGAAATAAGGATGTGAACCATGTATTTTCACGTCATGCAATAAGGATAATGTTATAAAGTTTAATGTCTTGTGACTAGGATGTTAGGATATATAATTTAGAGGCTTATATCTTAGACTATGGAGTCTTGTATCTTTAGGTCTTATGACTAAGACCACTAGTTTGCAATTGTTTATGGTCATAAATATTTGACCAATATGAGTGTGAAAAGATATCCTCTATAGGCAACAAGTGAAAAACCTGACATGAAGAGAGGCATTAAGGGCCAAAGGTTGGTGAAAATGATCTTGTAAAGGGTGGATTTTAGGCTGGGTCTAATATAGGAAGTCTAGGAATCACTATTTATCATGTATATAAAAGAATCAAGCCATACTTATTTCTATGGATATACTGGTTGGTGGTGTGGTAGGAGAGAAACAATGAGATTCGGGACCTAATAGGTTAGGACCAAAGTGTTATTTAGTTTTACATCATGCAATAGAGACATGAACCATGTGGTTTTAAATAATGCGGTGAGGATGTTGTTGTGTAGTTTAACATATTATGACTAGGACATTTTTCTTTCCTTTTAAGGTCATGCATACAGGACCAATGATGCTATGAAGTTTAATGTCATGCATAAAATATGTATGTCATATAGTTTAACATCATTGTGATAAGGACATTGACCACACATTTTAGCATCATGTAGTGGGGACAAAGGAAACTGTGTAGTTCAATTTCATGCAACAAGGATGGTGGTAGCATAGTTTAACGACATGTTGTGAGGATGTTGATTCTGGATATACCATATTTATCATACGAGTCAACCTGATTTTATACGAGTTAAGGCTATAGTTTAATGTCACATGTTAAGAAAATTAAGATTGGGGATTACACCTATGGTGGAGGCCCATGGTTACTTTATCATAAGAAGTATTTATTAAGAAATCTTTTATTATTAGGGGGTGTAGTCCATTATACATCCTTTGTAATTAACGAATAAAATTCATTACAATATACCTTATGTATGATGTAAGTTCCTTCCCACTTTGGTATGAGTTTTGGGGGTATCTTCCATGGTATCATTGGAGTCTTCAGAGCCAAAACCAATTCTCCCTGAAGGAACTTATGAAGTATAACTTTATTATTGAAGGATTATGATATTTAGTTTTGGTATATTTCAAAATGATGAGGGGTATACAACCTTTTCTCATCAAGTATTTATAACTCATCAAACTACTTCTGTGATTGTTCATCATTGAAGAGTTTTTGAAAAATATCTATTCTGAGTGAGGGAAATTGGACCATGATGGGAAATACTAATTATGTTTCATAAAATTGTGAATAGGGGTTTTCTGAGTAGTAGTGCAGGTTGTAGTTTAGTAGGCCCACAATGAATGAAAAATCTTGTTGGTACAATATTTCTTTTCCCCATCCACCATTTTTTGGAGAATTTTTTATAAAGTTTTAATAAAATCCTATATCTATCCATTTTCAACTGCATGGTAGTGAGATGAATGGTTTTATTTGATGTTGTACTCCTAGTAAAACTTCTTCAATTTAGAAGAACAAAAGTTGGTGTTGTTTTCCATCAATATTCTATAAGAGATACCAAATCTAGTGATGATGTTTGAATTCATGAAATTGATGATATTTTTAGTCCCGACTTCCTTAAGATGTATTACCTCGACTCATTTAGAGAAAATTTTTGTAGTATTAAGGATATACTTGAACTGCTTGGCTGTAGCTGGAGGGTACAACCCTAAAACATCTATCCCCCATATAGAGAATGACCAGGAGAATTTAGTTGTATATAGAAACTTTGGGGGTTGATAGATGAAGTTGGAATAAAATTATAAGGAATGACACTTTTAAAAAAATTGTGTGTAATCCTGTGTCATAAAAGGATAGAAATACACAAGACTCCTAATTTGGTGAGAAAAATTGGTTATTGACTGATGGGAATTACAACTGCTAGCATGAACTTCCTCCATGGTGGAAATCATATCCTCTCCATCAGTTCATCTAAGGATAATTCCATCAAATCTTTGCTTGTAAAGAACCTTATGATGCTCTGGTATTTCATAAAGAGTGAAATAGACTACACACCACCAGATCTATTCTTTTCTAGCTCTATATGGTGAAAGGGACCCATTTTAGAGGTATTCTAGGATGATTTCCATTGACCCATTCATATAATTATATAGTTCATGGGTAGAATTGATCTCATTAATATCTTATATTCCATTTGGAACAAACTAAAATAGTGTTCCATGATGGGCGATGCTGATTACTATTTCATCCTAATTTAGATCTTCCAAGGCTACATCAAAATTTTCTAATGAATTTTCCTGATCGTTTTGTGAATGTGAGACATGATTTAGCATTATCTTGTAGGGTAATTCTTTCATCAACCATAAAATATAATTGAGCAGTGGGATCATCTCTTCCTTCTTGATAGAATAATCACCATTGATTAGTTTAATTACCAACTCAAAATCACATTTTATTCTCAAATGAGTCATTGGTGTTTTCAAAGCCAGCTCCAAACCTTCAATGAGAGTATGATATTTGACCTCTTTGTTAGTGGATCCTTCGAATTGCAGAAAAGAGTAAGGTAAAACTACCTTTGCTATAGAAATGAGAATTATTCTCATCCTAAATTTTTTGAGCTTGAGGATTTCCATCCTCTTTTCAGTTGGGATTATAGATGCACCATCAAAGTATATTTACCAAATTTAGGTAGAATACTAGATGAAGAAGATTTTTTTTTTCATCTGGTAGTTCGGTACTCATCAAAACTTCTTCCATAGAGGGATGTTTTTACAATAAATTTTCTATGTCCATCCCTTTTATCACATTTTATGGTATGAAACGAATGTAAAACCATTACAGAATAACTCCATATCATGCCAAACATCCAATAAGAATGGGATGATTGAGGATATACTTAAGTGAGTAAATTCAAGAGATCAAATGGACCTCTTGGTGCTAAAAGTAATGCCTTAATTTCTGAATTTTGAAACTAAATGCTAAATAGTTTTTCTCGACATTTGAATACTGAGCCTCTGTATCGATCATGGTGTGACTGAGATAATAAAGGTTTTTTTCACTACCCACATCATTTTTCTGCACAAGGAAGGTACTCAATGATCATTGTAGGGCCGTTACATATAGGATGAGTAGATTTACTTCGACTATCATCATCATCATCACTGGTGGCATAAAGATATATTTATTAAGGATATTGAATAATTCTTGGAACTCATCAGTCCACTGGAAAACAAACCCTTTCTTCATCAATCTAGTGAAGGTAAAATAATTTACTACAGTGTTTTCTATGAAGCATCGAATGTAGTCAAGGTTCCCTTTAATTCCTATAAACTCTTTGATGTTTTTAGGATGTGACATAACCAGAATATACTTGGTGTTCTTAGGGTCAAATTTGATTCCATGATGGCATATGATAAAGTCATGAAATTTTTCTAAAGTTACACCAAAATCACATTTCAGTGGATTCATCTTCAGACTGTGTTGTCCAAGTTTGTCAAAGAATATTTTCAAATCAATAAGGTGATAAAAAAATTACTGATTCTTAACCACCAAATCATAGAGATAACACTTGAAAATTTTGCCAAGAAGGGTTTGAAGATGTGATGCGTGGCACATTGATATGCAGTGCCGACATTATTCAAACCAAAAGGCATCACTCGGTAGCATAATACTTCCTAGGGGGCCCCTAAAGGTAGTGAATTATTCATATTTTAGGGAAATTAGGATTTTATTGTACCTTTAATAGCCATCCATAAAGGAAAGGGATCGATACCCAGTCATTGTATTGATTAGAAGTTATTTGATCAGAACCAAAACATCATTTTTTAAATAATGTTAGTTGAGGTATCTAAAGACGATGAAAACCATAATCTTCCCATTATTTTTCTTGAATGAGAAAATGTTGGCAACCCATTTTTGGTATTGGAATTCCTTAATCAAATCACCTTTGATAAGTTTTTCAATCCCAGCTTCAACCTTTGAAGCACGAGTCAGATGTGTCCTTCTAGCTATCTTCTTGTAACCATGATGGTCTATTGGAAATACTAAGTGATGGGTATCCATATTAGGATAAAGGCCTAGAATCTATTTATAATTCCAAGAAAACACATCCTAGATATGCTTTATAAAAGAGGTGTAAATTATTTTTTCATCGAGGTAATAAGTTTTGCTGATCATAATTAGTTGCAGATCCTCCTCTGTAACCAGATTTATCTATCAGAGTTCATTGATAGTGGTAGATAATCCTTACTCTAATGGTGAAAGAGAATTTCTAAGTTCATTTTCTTCCTCTTCTTCCTTTTCCTCTTCCTCTTCCCCTGTTTCAGTTTCAAAATGTGTGAGAGATGAAGGGGAATCATTAAGATTAGGGGAAAGGTCAATGTCTTGAGAGATAACTTCCAATGGTGATAGCATGACTTCTACAAGTTCAACATATGGAGTGGTGTCTTGCTGAATTTTGGAGGATAATGTTGGATTATTTTCATTTTAGGCATCCCTACCAATGGAGGAATCAAATAATTCTTCAATTCCCTCAGGTTTTATTGACATGGATGATATCATTAAGATCAATGATCTCATTACTGAATCCAAGATGATATCTTAAACATGATTGATGGGTAGCACATATTCACCATTGAGGTATTTAAATGGATTAGATGAGGCCATTTCCAAACCATTCAGAGTGGTAATCCAAGAGGCTCCATCATTTATGGATTACTTCCCTTCTCTTCAGTATAATCCTGTATCGATATATTAAGATTAACAATACTGAAATAGATATTTCACCATGTAACATCCTAATATTCCCATTTATATATTATTTAAGGCATTGATGGTATGATAAAGGAATAGTTATATTCTAATGAAACCAAGGATTTCCTATCAAGACATTAAAATATGTATCTTTTTGAATGATCAACAACTATGAATTGGACACCAGATCCTCGAACTAAGGTATGATCTTGATGTGGCCAATGGGTTTCTATTCAATTTTATCATACCCTTGGAGAATTAGAGTGTAAGGGGATAAATCAAATTTAGTGTATCCCAATCGGTGAATCATTCTAATAGGAATGATCTTGACTCCCGATTCATTTTTAATGAAATCTTGATAGATGTCAAAGTCATCTAATCTACCTGATATGTACAAGGTCCTAAGGTGTCCCTATATAACATCATCTTTATCCTATATGGTGAAAGAGATAGCCATATAAAATTCTATAGGTTCAACCTCTACATGGTATACCTTGGAAGCAATAACTTTAATTTCAAACTCTTAAGGGAACAACAGAGCCTCTATAAGTGTTTCCTATAGATCCTTTGATAGATTGAGAACATATAGAATTGAAAGATTTTCCTAAAATGTGGATAATTACTTTGAGATATCGTACTTCTGGGTCAAATTTCTATATTTCCCTATATTTAACTATTCTCTATAAGTAATTTGTGGAGATAACATGCTTGGGGAAGATTAATCAGGTCATTGAGTAGATGTTAAGGGCATTTTTTCTACTATTTAATTAGGCTGCCTTGGCCTGCCCATTTTCTTGAGTTAGTCAGTTTGTCACCTATTCATCAATTAGTATTCCAAAATGGTTGGTTTTGACTATTTTTTTACATGTTTTGAGGAATATTACTTCTCATTTTGATCTTTTAAAAGGTCTTTCTCATAGGTATCAATATCATAGATATATCTAGTAGGGATGCGACCAACATTTTTTGTTCATCCATGGTTGTACTTCCATCTATTTCCTAGGATTCTATGGACTTGATTATTGTCTCCCTAATTTGGTGTGGGAAGATCATGTTCATAATACCTCTCATAATTAGATAAGTTATCCATTAAATTAATGACATTAATGTATCTAAAGATCAATTATTCATCTGACGAGGAATCAATTTGATGAGTTAGTGCCCATTATACCATTTGGTGGGAAAGTTCCCATTCTCTCAGAACTGAAGGCATACTGTATAAGAGAGTTAAGGATATTTTTTCCTTATTACAAGTTCATCTTAATACATTTTTTACCACCCTTCCGACCATGTCATTTCTTAGTACATTAGCCTTTGGTGATTTACAGTACCGACAAAGTCATTTGTGCCACAACAGAAGTAGTTGAGGGAATAGTTTCTTTTTTAACTATTCTTGGAGGATAAAATGAGTTTAGTTGATTATTTTTATTATAATAAAATAACTGAAATTATATACACTCTTAATGGTAACTTCCTCATTCACCTTCTTCTTTTGGCATGACGGTGGACACACATTCTATCTTTGCTGGTGGTTTACCCAATTTTACCTTCCCAGAATCAACCATCTTTTGTAGGAAAGATTTGAAAATGAAAATTTACCAGATGATGTGCCCCTACATTCAGTAAAAAGGGAAATAATTTGGGCAATATTCAAGGTCAAATTAATCAGGTCTTCAGGGTTTTGTCAGAATTAACAGGTTGTTTTCCAAGGATGAAAAGAAGAAACCAGCAACCTACTCATCTAGGAATAAGTAGACTTTGTTCTTGCATTATTCAAACTGGGAGAATTTTTTCTCCCTCATTTTATACATATGATATATTTTTTCATTTCCACCCTAGAGGGGGTGCCTCATGACAAGGTGCATTCCCTAGAGTAGGATCCAATACAGGAGCTAGTTTCAAAGTGACAGTTGCAATTTATACTTTTTCTATCCTCTTTCCCTGAGCAACCGATATTGATTTGGATTTGACTATATTTCTCAAGATGGATTCTTCCAAAATTTGTGAAACTACAACAAGGTCTCATAACCTAACCATGTATTTTAATAGAATGAGTGTTGTTTACAACTCATCATAGAATTTTTCTATGTAGAGACCCAACACATCTTCCTGTGGAAAATAAAAATTTAGGCGGTAAGTCAGACCCTTACACCTAGAAATTAAGTTTGAGACCCTCTAATTTTATCACTATTTTTAGTTCGAGAGGTCAGGAACATTGTATTTCATAGTGTTGAGCTGAACTGATAAATAAATTTTTAACAGAGATCTTCTCATCCTTTGATCGACCCAATAGGTAAACTGGTGTACTATACAAAGGATGGTGCCTATAAGGTTTGTAAAAAACATAGGAGTTTGATAGATTCTTGTTGTAAAAAAGTTCCCATAATAGGGCCACACCAAGTTACATAATGCACCAGATGATGGTCTAGATCTCCTAAATCTTTAAATGTTGGAAATGTAGGATTTCCAAAATTAAGTGAGGGAAGAGTCACATCGACCTATTTGGAGTAAGATTTTCTTTCTAGTTTCACTGGTAGATGTTTCCCTTCCATAGATTCTACCTAGTCATTAAATGATTTAATAGTGTCAATAAGTCATGTGGGAATGAAAAAATGATCATCAGAAAGATCATAATAAACAACGTGCAGAACCAAATGTGTTGGTCCAATCTACACTTGTACTTGAGCTGACCAGTTGTAACTTGAATGAAATTGATTTTGTTGTTTGGAAAATGGATATAATTATAGGTATTCCATTATCAATATATCTAAATAGATTGGTTTTATTGCTCTTGTATTGAGTAGACATTGTTAATCTACTTTCACCGGTATGACACAATCTTTTTACCGAGGGACATCAATTAGAGGAGTGAAATGAGGTTATGTTTGAAGAAAATATCTAGTGGGAATATGACCCCTGAGTAGTTCAGAATTAAGACTTTTTAGTTCTCTCATTTCTATATTATATTGATCTAGTCTTTTCTCATGTGTGAGGGATTTGACACCCTTAGGTAACAGGTGGGATTTAACCAAGGACTCACCCTTTTCTTTAGACAATGACCATTAAGGAGGAAATGGGGCATTAAAATGAATTCCCAAATTTTGGGTAATCCTTTGATTCTTGGTATGAACACATTCTTCAGCTATTTTGGTGTATAACATATTTTTAATGGATATATCCTTATCGTTTTCTCCCAAATTTAATTGATGTTTTTCAGTATTGTTAGAAGTGTTGCTGATGACATTTATTAACATGAACTGTATTGCAATCATTTCATCTGTCTTGAGATAATGGGAGAACCAATTTCTATAGGAGTTTATTATAGAAGAGTTGTGATTCCTTAGAGAAGTTGTTCTCTTAATAGGTCATTTTTTCTTGTGACTATTAGGGGAGATCATCCTTTCTTTTAGGGATCCCTTCGAATCTCTCTGGTGAAGGGTGATATGAAGGGAACCACTAGATAATTTTGTTTTCTATGCCCCTGAAGAATAAAATACATCACATTATAGGATGAAATAATAAGATTCATTTTGTGTAACTTTCCCAATCAAGAGAATACTAATTTTCACTAAGGTTGAGGTAAAAATTCCCATAGCCCTGCGGGGTGGGGATGGTATTGTTCCACTTTAATAATGTTTCAAGATTGATTTGTTGGCCTCTAGCATTGTGTTAAAAATACCCCCAGCCCTACAGGCTGGGGACACTCTTGTACTACTATGGTTGTAGCTACTATGACTTCTCTTTTGATTTTATGGATCTTTGTCCAAACATGGGTTGGGTTCATGGTATGGACTACACCTAATCCACTTGTTTTTGAAGACATTTTCATTATCTGTTGATTAACTTCCCTTAAGCAGGAGGCTTGATCAATATTTTTATATGATTGATGCAAGAGTCTTTTGATGTATCACTCTCTTCTGACCCAACATATTTGAGAGCTGTTATGGGCCAATTCTTATTGAGCAGACCATAAATTGTGAGCAGAGTCTATTTCTAGAATCTGACCTAGGGAAATGAAATTATATGATGTCACCTTTGGCAGGCCTTGCTGATTAGGGAGTGAATTTAAATGAAATGACATGTGTTCACCCCATCCTTTGATATTAACACCAGATGATGTATCGATGAAAAAGTGACGTAGTTATTTTAGTGCATCTAGATATTTCCATTTAAGGGATTCTTGCCACTTTCTCAATTTCGGGTGTCACTAAGCTTGGAGGGCCTCCAAGTCAATTTGGCAGTGAATTTATTCTATTACCTTGATGTGATTTGGGTATTTTTTATAAGGAAATACTTTTTTTTTCAATTTATGAAGAGTGGTCCATATATTTAGGTGGATTTCTTGCACATAATCATCTGATAGTCCTCTGGAATACTGAATTGAGGAGTGGATAAAATCCAAAACATTATTAGTATAATATCCTTCACTAATTATCTCCTCATTAGAAATATGTCTCCATCATATTTTATGAGAGGTCCCTCATCCAGATTGGAATAAAGTGGAAAGTTTTACATTTATTTCTTGTGAATAATTGGGTCAGTAGAGATTTCTACTATTTTATTCGAAGATAGGAAATACAAGGGTGGTTTGGGAAATGACCACTACCTTAGGTTTTCTTCTGGTTGATAAAGAATATCGCTTTTTAGTAATGAGGTATCAAGCATGATTAGACTCATTTCCCCAAGTGAATCCTAATAGGAGGGATTTCTCAGAGTTGATTCATCAAAGGGAGGTACTTCTTGATGAAATGAAATGTATCTACAGGGATGAACTTCACAATTAATTCCACCATGGGAAGGACTACCATCACATCTTGATATCTGACTACAAGGTGAAAATTTATAGTGTATACCTTGGGGAGGAACTTCAGGGTGGATGGTAGAAAGGGGAAGGCATTATTTTTGTTTAATATTTTATCCATGTAGAGGGAAACTATGAAACTCACCAATATATGGGATCTCTAGATCAATTAAATTATGGACATGAAGTATGTCTTTATGGTAACTTGTTTGGGGAGGAACTCCAGAATTGCTGGTAGTTAAATTGTAGGAAGGACCATCACAATTACCTCTATATATATATGTTTGAGGGATTCAAAAACACTATCATTCAACATATAATATTCATGGAACATATCATCATTTTCTAATAATCTTTAATGAAACTTATTTTTAGATGTCTTTATATGGGTGATTGGAGATGCCTGCTATGTGTGATGACTTTTATATATAAAATCCTATTTGATTATCTCTTGTTTCACTATTGGAATTTGATGATAGGTCTCTGGAATTTTGGAAGGGATATGTGTCTTCCCTGGAGTAACTACTTGGATAAACCGATGACTTCCAGTTGGAATAGGCATATGGCCCCAATCTGGTTATACATTTATCATGGGATGGATATGACCCTACTGGAATGGAGTATGAATATATTCCTACTCCATTTAAACTCTTGAATTATTCTGATAAGTTACCTCAAATGTGGATATGGGGTTGTATGTGTGACTCCTAGTCACCACTGATGCTATCATTATGTCCTAGAAAACTTATAGAATATAAACAGGAATATACACCTATCCTTCTATCATCTCTAGGATATAAGGGGTGAATTCTTTTGCTTGAACATAGATATATTACCATAGCCAGAGAATGGGTGTATTCCTATTAATACACTCCATTTATCAACAAGATATACTCATAATAATCAGGTTCATAGGCAGAGATTAGGGTCTGCCCCTATTTGTAGCTTGGATCTACCGGCTGGTTTCTCTAGGTGTTACTGAACTGTGCTGTTAGGATTGATTGGTGCAGGAAGTTATATTAACACTATAGTTTACCACCATATTTTGTTTAAAGGATTATTTGGAGGCAAAAAGGTGATGCTCTACTCCGGATTGTCTAGTCGCCACCCTCAGTGGGCTGTCTTATGTGCCCAGGTCTGGGTGACCTAGATCGGACTTCTGAGCATGTAACCCCTATAATATTAAGAGTTTGATGTCACAAAGTGATGGTAGTAGTGGATGATGGTAGTATCCCTTTGGAGATACCCCTATACTCTCTATATGAGGCTATTAGTGACCTCCTTATCAGCCTCCCTGAGATAAGGGAGAAATTTATTACAACGTTCCAGTGATAGGATCCCAAAATGATTTAACAAAACAACTAGTATCTTCTTCTTATAGACCACCAAAAATTGTTGAGCATATTAATAGAGGGGTTTCATGAGTTGGAGGTCTTGTTTAGGTGCCTCAAGTGTTGGGATGGTACCATTTTGGAAGTACTCCCAAATGAGTGCATTTAATACCCAGTGTTGAAGACGCTGGGTCAGTGATGGTGTCCTCTGATTTGATGAGGACCTGATAGCAAATTAAAAAGTTTATATTAGATGAAAGGATTTCATTTGATTATATTAAATAGGGTCCTTGTAAAAAGTGTTTTTATACATATGAAAAACAAAAACAAGAATACCCTATCAAATTAGCATCTCAATAAATGAATACATGAATAATTAATTGTTTTGGATCCATGCTTTAGCCCGATTTCATTGTGCATGATGGGGCCTGACATGTAGGAGTCACAATCATATTTTGGTTAAGTATTCACATCAAGTTCACTTTTTTTTATTCCAATGTGCTTCACACCCATGTTCATTTTGATCTGATGTAGACCTACTTTAAAAAGGTTGGTGACCACTTGTATTTATCCAATGTGATCTTAGAAAACATGTTGGATAATAGGATGGGAGGTCGGGCTCATCACACCTATTTGGGGGAAACTATTGCCTACTCCGGGACTCTCTTATAGATTTAAGACATATTCATGAACCTTTATTAAATCCAAAATACAAGACAGATCAACCTTGTATTAGCAATCAATTATTTGGCATGTATTGATTTTAGAATCATCTTTATGTATTTGAGGTTCTTCATTGATAAAGACATCTGTATGTATCCAAGGTTATCTATCGATGGTACACTTTTGTAAGTGGATTAGAGATTCTTATATTGTTTTCTATAAATATGTTGGTTTTAATATACTCAGTGGGGTTCTCTATAATTTATTATCCTCTAGGAAGACACGAGTTATTTTGATATCGAGATTGGTCCTATGAAATTATATTCCTACATATTCTTGTGAAAGGAATCAGAACCCACACAGTTTAGTGCCACTTAACAGGAAACATGATACCTTTTAAGGTCATGTGATGAGGAAAAAACTGTATAGTTTAACATCATGTGGCAAGGACATCATGGAGAAAGATGCCAAGTTAAGAGTTGGTGTGAGACTTAGGCCGAAGTAGCCCAAAGGACCTGGAAGGAGTATTATTTCCAAGGTGGGGGCATGATCTTATTAGTAATGTAATCCAATAAGGATGATGATGAAAGATTCCCAGAAGGGATATAACCCTTCCAGTTAAATATGACCCTACTGGGGATATGGACAAGAAAACATTAGGGTGAATTTGAGGTGTTGGGTTTGAACCTTAGGGAGTCTTCCTACGTATCCCATTTTGATGAGAATAAAATCCCATGTAGTTTAGATAATTGGGGATTACACCTAGTAATAGGCTCTTTAGTGGTTATGGTTGGGCTTATACTTAATAGGGTTCCCATTGGTGACTTCATAGGAAATATATCCCATTTAAGGTTGATGCATGGTTGTGGGTCTTACACCAAATTAGTGGCCCATGATTGGGGATTATACCAAATAGAATTCCCATATGGGTGGTGAGAGGAAGATCTGGAAATGGAATCTCCTCTCGAGGTAGGTATGTGATCATATGGGTGATGTGATCATCACTATCCTCTAAGCCCATGTGATTTATTCTTGGTATAAGAAAGAAGAGGAAGTCAAAGTTCTGAAAACCATGAAATATCCTTCATCTTCTTGTGGACAAGGTTGGGGCTATGAGAGAGAGAAATGTCATTGATGTACATGTCTCCTCTTTTATTTTCATAACCAGGACGAGGTTATGGGAGAGAGAAAGGGATCTAGTGCCCATCTCATCTCTTTTTTTGTTACCTAGATCGAGACTTACATACCCATATAGATAAGGCCTACAAGAAATAATAGGGGCTTACTTTAGTAGTGATTCCATTTTTCTGGTTTAAGAGATGAGAGAAGGATACAACATTAACATTCATCCAAGGGAAAATAAAGTGATTCACCTCACTCTCTGAAATATGGAGGTTCCTATCATTACCTCCAAGGTTGAGATCCTCGTTACCAAAGGAATTCATGATTGGGAACATTCATAGGATTTAAATTGTTAAGTAGGTTTCCAATAGGACCTCATTTAACATGGGAATGTATGATCGAGAGGACACACTAGTTTTCTCTTTGGTTAGATCATACATATCCGTAGGCTTTAGAAGATGTCTTGGTTTGATAGTTTGCAAAGGGGTCCATTTGGGACTTAACACTTCATGGGAGAGGTTAACATAGAGGGTTATTTGAAAAGTTTGTAGAGGGGATAAGATAAGGATGAATGCTATGCGGGAGGGCACTGAGACTAAAGGAGACTGTCCCATACACTGTTTTCTATGTAGGATGGTGGTACGCAAAGACTCCATCTAAACACAGTTAGTGAAATGGTGGTCTAAAAAGGACTCTGATATATAGATGGTTATCTAAAAAGGTATTTTTTTTCTATATGGACTTCTTATTATACTATTCGTACCAATTATCATTCCCTATTTTTATGTGCCATATGTGGTAAATGATTAAATATTAAAATCGCTTTCTCAAACTATCTATATATTTCTCTGTTCATCTATCACACTCTATCTCACCTTAAGAAATCCACCCCTCATTAGTCCCTATGTGGTTTTTATCAGAATAAGGAGTAACCTCTCTCCCATATTGATAGGAAGTGATTAAAAACCGCCACACATGAAGGATTTTTGTTTGTGGTTGGCTTGAAAAAAACATCTCACCCCCTGAAAGGAAAATTGATTTGTAGGGGGCTTGAAAATCACACCTCACCCCATAGATAAAAATTCATTTACGGGGGTCTGGAAATCACACCTCAACCCACAAAGGGAAAATTCATTTGATGGGGGGATGAGAAATCATACCTCACACTGTAAAAAAAATTTGTTTATGGGGGGCCTAGAAATCATGCAATGCCCTGCAAAGAAAAATTCATTTGCGGGGGTCCTAGAAATCACACTTCACCCTAAAAATGATTTTTTGTTTGCGAGGGTGCTATGTGAAGCAATGGATCACATTGAGAGAATGATATGCAGAGGGAGGGGGTTAATTTGAGACTCCTTTGTGGATCCTGCCACTTCTCCATTTTAATATTTATGGATATATTTATTATCCCTTTCATATGCATAAATTCCTTCTAGTCTTCCATGCGAACTTTCCAGACCCAATAATAACCTTCAAGGCCTATATAGACACCTACCATAAAAGGGTATCTATTAACACCCTAAATTGGATTATTAATTTATTCCAAGGGTAATGGGATCCATATTCCAATAGAGTGAAATCCCCTCTTCCTAGAGTATGTGATCTCATATGTTAGGTTTCAACCTTGTTACTGGAATCCAATGAAAGAAATTCAGGGAGTGTGTTCCCTTTAGTGGTCTGGGAGTTCCATGATGTTTTCCCAAATTAATTATTAGGGTTGAATTATAATTTAGAGGTTGAGTTCTCTATTGATCTGATTCGAGGATATATCTAATTTCTTTAACATTATATCACATGACTTTATTGGAAACAAAAGAATTGAAAATACAACTGGATGATTTAGAGGACAAGGTGTTTATTCTCCTAAGTGTGTCTAACTGGATATATTAAATGATTTTTTCTAATAATTCATACATTTATATTTGGTTGTGTATCAACTATACAAATCTTAATTGGTTTATGAAAAATAATAAATATCCACTACTTCATATAGATGGCTTGTTTGACAAGTTTAAGGGGGGCACAATGGTCCTCTAAGATCAAATTTCTATTAGGGTATCTCTAACTTAGAATAAGATAGGATGAAATTCTAAAAATAGCCTTCTAAAGAAGTTATGGAGACTATGAGTGTCTTATGATGTTGTTTGACTTGACTAATGCTTCAACAGTCTTCATGGATCTAATAAACCAGATATTTCATTAGTATATTTATTTTTTCATGTCATTGTTTGTAGATGATATCCTGGTATGTTTTAAGATTGAATAAGAGAATGATTAACATATTAGGATTGTATTATAAATTATTTAGAATCATTAGTTTTATGATAATAAATCTAAGTGTAGCTTCTTGATCCATGAAGTGATATTCTTGGGACATGTGGAGTCTGAACATGGGATTTTAGTTAATCATGAAATAGTAAATGAAAATATATCTTTAGTGGATTAAAATAATATCTTAGAGATATAAATCTTCTTTGTACTATTAGGTTACTACTAGCAATTCATTAGGGACTTCTCCAAGCTTGTATCTCCTTTGAAAACACTCACCCAAAAGGGAGAAAGGTTTATATATAATTCAGAGTGTAAAGCCTCATTTGATGAGATAAAGCAACAATTGACATAAAACCCTTTGTTGATCATACCCAAGGATAGTCTTGGTTATGTGGTTTATTATGATACCTCTTATGGAATCTCTCTTTTTTATTACATGGTACAAAACATAGGATCTTTTGAAGTTTAGTTTCTTAGAAAATATGAACATAATAAATGAAAATATAAAAAATTATTCTAATCTACTTGAAAGGATTATTTATGGGTTAATCCTAAGTACATTTACTAGATCTCATATCCTTGGGACATACATCAAAGGAGATAGGTGATCATAAGGCCCAGTAATGGAAACAATTTACATATATTCGTGAGGAATATCAATAAGAACATGAGGAATATCATTGTGTCATGAGAAATGAAAAAAGAGATATATCATAATAAAAATAACATGAATTGTAACATGAAAATTTGGCTACAATATTTACTTTATACACTAATCATATCACCAAGGTTAATCACTAAGGTGTTGTAAATGAAAACTAACAAGGTTATTTACCAAGGTATCATAAAACATGTCATCTATAGAGATTAAATTCCTTACCCAATGCATTAGATCACTATAAGGTAGAACCATTAATGTGTATTAATTAATGTGATACATATATATCATTATCAAACATTTCATAAATAACCCTTGTAGAATAAAAGAAATGGGCTTCATATCAAAATCATGGTATTTCAAAAGTGATTAAAAACATGATCATTATGTCATTTTCAACCCAAGGAAAAGGAATAAAAGTTTCATGTATGATAATATTATAATCAAATAAATCATTTTTATATTTATTTTAAAATCCTTTGAAAATAAAGAGGCTTGGGTATTCACAAGAATAAAATAAAATATAATTTCTTGAGGAGAAGAGGGAAATTTTAAGAAGTAAATTTGGTAACATAATGGGTATAAAACATGGTTTTGAAAAAGGGTAAAATGAGAGGGGACAAGGGTCACCCATTTATAAAACATAATTTTTCAGTAAGGGTATGATCAAAATGGTAATAGTAGAGAGTAACCAGAACATTTATAATACATATATGAAAAGTGGTTCTTGAATTGAAAAGAAAAGAAGGATAATTCCCTTACCTTGAAGAGTTACCCCAAATACTTGATGATTTGGACCTTGGGCTCTATAGGAAACCTTGGGAGTATTCGTTGGGATTTAAAACTACAATATATTCATGTATAATGTATTTTTAGTGAAAGGAAATGGAGAAATGGGTGGGTATTTATAGAAAAAGTGGAGTATTTGTTTAATAATTTCCAAATATAGGCCTTGAAATCACGATTGTGGAAAATAAAAAACCATGGGATTGACCATTGTTTTAGAAATTTGGGACATATTTTATGTTATTTTAACCCAAAATAATCTAAAATAATATTATATTACTTATTTTGGTAATGAAAATTATTTTTTTACAAAAATAATATTTTTAATGTTAAAGTTTCCATTTTAAACTTTGGAAGGTAACTTATAGGTTTGTAAATTGATTAAAATATATTAAAATACTTTATATTAATAAAATAAAAAAAAATTGGTCTCAAATTGTGGTTAAATAATTATTACATAATTATAACATAATTATGACATAATTATTAAGTCATTAAACATGTCAAAAACCTCAAACTGTATTTTAACCATTCATGAAAAAATAAAGTATTTTATAAAATTATCATAAATTAACCCTAACCAAAATTCAAAATTTTGATTTCAAAAATTATTTTGATTTTATTATAATAATTATGTAAATATGATAACTTTAAATTTTAACTATAACAATCCTTATTTATTTAAAAAAGCAGGTTGAAAATGCATAGTAAAAATTCTAATACGTAAAAAACTTTAAGGACATAATAAAATTATTTTATAATTTATATTTAAATAAATGTGTTTTTATTATACTATTTAATTAAAAAAATTATTATTTGTAATACTTTAGTTTATTATAAAGATTTATATCCTTTCTAAAAATTTAAATTTGGGTCTAAAAATTCAATTTATCAAATTCCATCTTAAATAAACCTATTATTATTAAGCAAAAATGTTCTTAAAATAGAAATTATGGAATAAAAATTTTATTTATACAAAGGAATTACACTTTAAGTAACTAAGTATGGGACATGTAACCCCTTATAACACCCAAGTACGACCTAAGGGTAAGGTGTGTGATAGTGATAGATTCATGGGGTAGCTTGGATAACATCATATTTGTGTCAATTTACACTAACTTGAACTTATCCCATATTCAATTTCATTCAAGCTTCACTTGTTGAAGCTTGGATTGATATTGGTCAAGGGAGAACCCCAGTGATGCTACCTCGCTCCCAAGTTCAGACAAATGGGCTTCATACAACATGACTCTACTGGTTGAGGCCACCGCTTCTTCTTTCTGTATTAATTATCCTTTTCCATTTTAACTTATAGACACTAATTATAACAACAAAATTATTAACAATAGTATAATTCCCAATAGTAATATTGACCAATGGTCATAATTGACCAATGGTCATATAATAGTTGAATCCAGATGGTCCCATTTCCCTTTATATTTACTTAATTATTAAATAGATATTGTTTTGTTGTGTATAATATAATATAACACACTTTTTTAGGAAAAAAATTATCATTCAAAAAGTACGGGTCATTACATTATTCCCCCTTAAGAAATTTCATCCCCAAAAATTCAACTCTCTCTCTTAGTTTAGAAAATATATGGTTACTTTTGTCTCATTGTTTGCTCTAGTTCCCATGCCACTTCTTCATAATTTTGGTTTCTCTACAAAGCTTAGATGAGGTGGATAGTCTTGTTGTGTAGAACCTTATCTCTATGGTCCAAGATCTCTACTAGTTGCTCCTTGTAAGAGAGGACATGTTCCAGTTGTACCACCTTGGGATTCAGTACATCTGAAGGGTCAAGTATATACTTACTCAAGAGAGATATGTGGAATATATCCTGAAATTCATCTAGATTTGGTGGAAGTAGTTTCCTATAAGACATTGATCCAATGTGATCAATGATTTCATAGGGGCCAATGTACCTGGGGATAAGATTACATTTCTTCCCAAATCTCATGACCCTATTTTGTTTTGATATTCAAACACTTTTTCTCAAACACCAAACTCCATGTCTCTTCGATGGTTGTCAGCATATCTCTTCGGCTGAATCTTAGTAGCCATTTTGTGTTGTTGGATAACATGAACCTTTTTATCATCTCTTATAAAAGATCAGTCTCAAGAATATTTCTCTCACCAACTTCATCCCAACATACAGGAGTTCTACATCACTTCCCATATAGAGCTTCATAGGGTGACATTTGAATACTCAAATGGAATGTGCTTTTGAATGATAACTCAACTAATGGGAGGTTTTGATCCCATCCACATTTAAATTCCATTGAGTATGTTATCATAATTCCCTCAAGTGTTTGAATAGTTCTTTCAAATTTTCCATCAGTTTGGGGGTGATAGGTCGTACTGAAATTCAATTCGGTACTCAGAGCATGTTTATGACTTCCCCAGAATTTTGATTTGAACCTTGTATCATGATAAAAAAAGATATAAAGTGGTACCCCATGAAACCTCACCACTTACTTTACATAAATCTTAGAAGTTTAGTCAAGAGATAAATCTTACTGAAAAGTGATGAAATGGTCACTCTTGGTGAGTCGGTCCACTATAACCCATATTACATTGTTTCATTTGGATGTTCAGGGGAGACCAGTGAAAAATTCCATAGTGATATTTTTCCACTTCTATGTTAGTATGGGTAGTGGTTTCAATACCCCTTTAGGAATTTGTCACTTTGCCTTTACTTATTGACACACCAAACACCTTACAGTGTAGTAAAAAATATCACTTTTCATGTTATCCCACTAATAATGATAAAAAGGTCCCTATACATTTTAGTGCTTCTAGGATTTATAGAGAATTTAGATATATGAGCTTCATCCATCAACTACTTATTTATTTCCAGAATAGATGGGACACATAATCTTGTATGAATTTTTTTTACACCTTCTTGATTAATATTGAACTCAATAAACTTCCCATTATTCACAGCCTCTAACTTATTTTGTAACAAAGGATATTATATTTAATCTTTCTTCATCTTCTCTAGTAATTATGGTTGAGAAATAATTCGGGATAGGATTGATGATTTCCCTTCCCTCAGGATTCCCATTTATAACCTTACTAGGTCCTTGATCAATGGATTTCCTTGAATCCTCATCATTTCTAGAATAATAGGGTCTTTTATACTTAATGCATCAGTGATTTTGTTTTCTCTTATAGGGTGATAATTAATTTAACAATCATAGTCTTTAAGAAGTTCCAACCATCTCTTCTACCTCAAGCTCAATTCCTTTTTTTTGTGAAAATATACTTCAAACTTTTGTGGTCTATGTATTTATCACATTTCTCCACATAAAGATATTACCTCCATATCCTCAGAGAAAAAATAACCATAGATAGCTCCAGGTAATGTGTAGGATAATTCTTCTCATGAGGCTTTAACTTTCTATATGCATAAGAAACCGCCTTGTCATTTTTCATGAGGACGCACCCAATCCATTTCATACATGAATCACTAAAGATAACGAATCATTATCCGATAGAGGTTAGAGTTAACATGGGCACAATAAATAATATATTCTTTAGATCTTGTAAACTTTATTCACACTCCTTTGTCTTGAAAAAATTATCCCCTTTTCAAGTTAACATGGTTAGTGGAAAAACCTCCTATAATATCTTGCTAAACCAAGGAAACTAAAAATATCAGTTACTATTGTAGGATAAGGGCACTCTTCCACAACCTTTGTCTTGTTAGGGTCAACTGATATTCCTTCAATGGTTACAATTTTCCCCAAGAAATAATCTTGTTGTAACTAAAATTAAAATTTTCTGAACTTTCCAAATAGCCTCTCCTTCCTTAGAGATTTTAATATAACCCTTAGATGATCCTCATGCTCCTCACAAATTTTTTAATATATCATAATATAATCAATAAAAACTACCAAAAATTTATCAAGGTTGAAATTAAATACCTTATTAATGAAATAAATAAAAATAAAAGGACTATTAGTCAAGACGAAGGGCATAATAACAAACTCATAATGCCCATATCTTGATCGGATGACAATATTTAGAATATCTTCTTTCCTCACCCACAATTGATGATAACTAGATTAAAGATTAATCTTGGAGAAGAATTGAGCCCCATGAAGATAGTCAAATAAATTATCAATCCTTAGGAGAGGGTACTTGTTCTTTACTGTGATCCCATGAAGTTATCTATAATCAATGCATATCCACATTGATCCATACTTCTTCATCACAAATTAAATAGGTTCTCCCCAAGGAGATACACTTGGTTGGACAAACCACTTCTCTAAAAGATCTTGAAGCTATTTCTTTAATTCCTATATCTCCAAATTTTCCATTCTATATGGGGTGTTTGATATCATATTGGATCCAAGTATAAGTTCAATGGATAAATATACCTCTCTTTCTAGGGGAGATCCAAGTAACTCTTTGGGAAATACATCAATGTATTCCTAAATGATGGGGACATTTTATATTATTATAATTTAATTTCCTTTATCCTATTCACTAATAGTCTCAATAAATAAGCATAGAGGAGGTGATTCTAGATAAATATCATGTCAAGATATATCTACCTTGAAAATAACTATAGGTTGTCCATTCAAGACTACTGATATTTACTTTCTTCTACAGTTTATCTTATCATTATACTTTGAGATCCATTCCATCCCAATTATAATGTTAAATTCTATCATGGGAGTGACTACTAGATTTTCATTGAGACTGTGCTCACCAAAGCCAATACTAGAGTTTCTATACACTGTTGATGCTTGGATAATCACTGTAGGAGTCTTGATTAATAACTCTACTTATAGAAATTTAGGTATTGATTCTATATTATTAGAAAACTTTGAGGAAATAAAGGAATGCGTAGAACCAAAATAAAAAAGTACTTGATAGCTTTGAGAGAACAACAAGAGTAAATGCCACCACATAATTTGATGCCTCTACTTCAGATGTTTTGATAGAAAATTCCAAAACTTTCTCCCTTTTCCTATGCTGAGGTTGATGGTGATTCAACTCTATTACCTTTTAATTTGAATAGTGATTGGAAAAGTTCCTAAAATATCTACACTTACAGAATTAGATTTCAGGCTGGGCCCACACCATCTTCCCTTTTTCTTTAGTGTTGATAAGTTAAGGCTTCACCTCACCACAATAGTTCTGAGCTATATGTCCATCTCTTCCAAACTAGTAACAATTTCTATTCCCAAGTAAGTAGTTCCCCAAATGATTCTTCCCAAATTTATTGCATGTGGAAATTTTCACTTGTTTTCCTCTTCTTCCATGATCAAAGTTTCTCCCTAGGTTTAGTTCCAAAGATATATTATTTTTATTAAATTTTTGTGACCATAGTGTCTATCTAAACTCTAGTTCAACCTTCATAGCACTCTGCACCATCTCCACATATAAATCGTAGTATTTATTGGATATATTCCTCTATATATGGGATTTTAGTCCACCAAAAAATCTATCATAATTTACATTAGGATCCATAACAAAGATATAGGTGTAACGAGAAAGTGTTTTAAAGTCCATCTCATAGATTTCCACAGATTCATTTTCCTTCTACTTCAGCTCTGATAATTCCTTATCTATTTTCATTCACATAAAATGGGGGAAATATTTATTGAAAAATATTCCCATGAACTATTCCCACTCCATAGCATCAATCTACATTCTAAGATTCCTATTTTTAATCATTTTCCACCACTAATCATCTTCTCCCTCTAAGAGGTAAAAAAGAAGGGTGACTTTCTCTTGCTCTGAATAGTGGAGTACATAAAATATATTTTCTATAAAGCTTATCCATTGTTTACCAATCAATGGGTTGCTAAATCCACTAAAAGAATGTGGTAGTTGATTCATGAAGGAATCAATAGAAATTTGTTCCCTTTAAGGTGAATCTAGTCTCTCGACTTGATTCAAGTTATTATTCATAACTTGAGTTAGTTGATTAATCATTCCCATGAAGTTTTCCATTCTAGATTCCATTAGAGGTTTATCAATGTATGGTCTTTTTTTCTCATTGTTTACGCAATTCCTCCTATTTCCCACCATTTTTCAAAAGAATAAAACCTTAGTGAGAAACGTGTTTATTTTAATAATCTTATAATTATAAAGTAATTTTATGTATTAAAACATCAAGCATACATATGTTATTCTTTAACAAAAAATACATTTTCTACAAATCCTACACAATGGATCATAAAAATCTTATGATTAACTAAATAGATCCCCTGGGTGTGTTAAACTAGGACTCCAACAAGGCCCATTTTCATGCACCAATTTCAGTTTGAGTCTAGCTCAAAGTGGTGGTTTTGGGTTTTATCCTCAGATACATCTATTCTAGAGCAACATCCACTTGTTCTTATCTAGAAAAAGATTTATTTTCTTGAAAACCACTAACTTAATACTTTACCAAAATACCATAATGTTTTCCAATATTTAAAATTATCCCTAGGGTTTTTATTAAAGTTTTAAAATACTAATTTCCCTAAATAACTAAACTTTCCTTTGATACAAACTATGTCATATCACCTTTTTATTATATAAAATTTTCATTACATGGTACAAAATAGAGGATCTTTGAAAGTTTAGTTTATAAGAAAACAAGAATATAGTACATGAAAATATAAAACATTATTCTAATCTATTTTAAAGGCTACTTCATGGATTTATCATAAGTAAATTTATTGTATCTCATATCCTGGGGACATACTCAAAGGAAAGTGGTGATCATAAGTCCCAGTAAGAGAAACAATTTACATATGTTCGTGAGGAATATCAATATAAATATGAGAAATATCATTGTGGAATAAGAAATGGAAAAAGGGGAATATAATAATAAAAATAACATGATTCATAACATGGAAATGTGGCTATAAAATTTATTTTATAAATTCATAATAATATCACCAAGGTTAATCACAAAGGTGTCATAAATGAAAATTACCAAGGTTATTCACCAAGGTATCATAGAACATGTCATCTCTAGAGATTAAATTATTTACCCAATACATTGAAGCGCTATATGGTTGCACTATTCATATGTATTAATTAATTTTATCCACATAGATCATAATAAAAAATTTAATAAATAACCCATGGAGAATAAAAAACGGGTTTCATTTCAAAATCATGCAGTTTCAAAAGTGCTTAAAAACAGGATCATTATGTCAGTTTCAAACAACGGAAAAGGAACGAGGGTTTTATGTATGTTAATAACACAATAAAATAAATCATTTTTATATTTAGGTTAATACCCTTATAAAATAAATAGGATTTTTTATTCACAATAATAAAATAAAAGAGAATTTTATGTGGAGAAGAGGGAAATTTTGAGAAGTAAATTCGGCAACATAATGAGTATAAAACATGGTTTTGAAATAGGGTAAAATGAGGGGGGAAAAGGGTCACCCATTGATAAAACATAGTTTTTTTGTAAGGGTATGATAAAAATGGTAATATAATAGAGTAAGCATAACATTTAGAAAAAATATATGAAAATAGGTTCTTAAATCAAAAAGAAAAGAAGGAAAATTCCCTTATCTTGAAGAGTTACCCCTAAAAATTGAGTATTGAGACCTTGGGGGCTTGAGGACACCTTATAAGGAATAATTGGGAGGTAAAAATACCATGAATTCATTTAGTATTTATTTTTAGTTAAAGAAAATGAAGAAATGGGTGGGTATTTATATCCAAAGTGGAGGATTTGTTTAATGATTTCCAAATATAGGCCTTGAAAATCTAGGTTGTGGAAAATGAAAAACCATGGGCCTAACCACGGGTTTTCACCATGGTTTTGGAAATTTGGGACATATTTTATGTTATTTTACCCACAATAACCAAACATCGTATTATATTACTTTTTTTTCAAGGAAAAGTAAAGTTTTCACAAAATAAGAATTTTAATGTTAAAGTTTCCATTTTAGACTTTGGAAAGTAACTTATTGGTTTGAAAATTGATTAAAATATATTAAAATACTTTATATTAATAAAATAAAACATTTTAGGCCGTGTATTATAGTTAAATAATTATTAAATCATTATGAAATATTTATGAATTCATTAAACATACTGAAGACCTCAAGCTGTATTTTTACTATTCACGAAAAAAATAAAATATTTTTGAAAAATATCATAAATTTACCCTAACATAAATTAAACATTATGATTTCAAAATGATGTTTATTTTATCATAATAATTATCTAAATATGATAACTTGAACTTTTAACTATAAAAATCGCAATTTATTAAAAAAACGGGTTGAAAATGCATAGTAAAATTTTTGACACTTAAATTTTTTAAGGACATGATAAAATTATTTTATCATTTATATTTAAATAAAAGTTATTTTCTCATAATATTTCATTAAAATAAGTATTAATAATAATACATTTGTGTATTATAAAGATTTATATCCTTTCTGAAATGTACAATTTGGGTCTGAAACGTTAACATATCAAATTCTATCTCAAATACACCTATTTTCATTAAGAAAAACTATTCTTAAAATAGAAATGATAAATGATAAATTTTATTTATACAAAGGAATTAATCTTTAAGTAACAAATGTTAGGACAAGTAACCCTTTATAACACCCACGTAAGACCTAATGGTTAGGTGTACAATGGTGATTGATTCATGAGGCGGCTCATCTAACATCAACTGAGTAGTAATTTACACAAACTTAAACTTATCCTATAAGTGATTTCATACAAGATTAAATTAATTAAGATTATCTTGATATTGGTCAAGTTAGAACCCTAGTGGTGCTAGCTCCCTCCAAAGTTCTAACAAATGGGTTTCATATGGCATGAATTACTGGTTGAGGCCACAATTTCTCCTTTCTACATTAATTATCCCTTTTCATTTTTACTTATAAACACTAATTATAATGTTAAAATTATAACTAGAAGTATAGTTCCCCATGTTCATATTGACTAACAGTCATAATTTACCAACAGTAATTTAACGGTTGAATCCATATGGCCACATAACCTTTATATTCACTTCATTATTAAAGATATATGGTTTTGTTGTGTATAATATAATATAACACAAAATTTTGGGAAAAAATTATTATTCAAAAGTTCTGGTTCGTTACACCTCCAGTATGGGTTTAGGTTGTGTTCTGATGTTGGGAGATCATGTGGTGGTCTATGGATCTCATAAAATCCAACAATATGAAAGTATCTACTCTCACCATGTCTTGGAGATTGATTTTTTAATGCACGCATTTAAATGTTGGAAGTAATACCTTGTTAGAAGGAAGTTTATGGTGTTAAATAATCAAAAAAGATTGAGCTATATTCTCTCTCAGAAAGACTTGGACCTCCAGAAATGTTTATGGGTATAATACCTTTAGGTATTTAATTTTGATATCACCTATGCACTAGATAAGGGTAATGTTGTCACTAATAATTTAAGAATGAAGTTTTTATCTCATGATATAAAGGAATCTAATGAGGAATGAAATCTCATGAGCATCATGGTTGAGTTTTACCTAGAGGTGATAAAGGAGAAGGAAGTTATGTTTCTTGGAAATATCCAGTTGAATTCTTCACTCCTTAAGCTCATAAAGTTAAAATATACAAAAGATAGAGAGTTCCAATATATCACGGGAACCATATATGGTGCAAGACCATCAGTGATTTGCATCGATCTCTAAGTGCATCGCTTTGCTTTAGGAGAAAACATGCAATCCCTTTATATATGTGGAAGGTAGTATTTAAATATTCACATCAATCTCAGTGCTCTATCCATCCTTGCATGACAAATATGTACAATATATGTGTTTTTCCCATGATTTTATTTGTATTTTTGGTCAAAAAGAGCATCTAATATTTTTTTAAAAGCTGTAAAACGTTGTTAATATGTGTTGGTGTGATGTGAAGGTGATAACTATAAAGATTGAAGTGTAGAAGAGTGTAGAAACCATCAAAGGTGTATTGATATTGAAGTCAAATTAAATAAGTAAGATAATACCTTGGATAAAGTTTGTCAAGGATAAAAAATTCCTAGAACTATTGGAATTTGTTTTAAATTTATTTGATAAATTATGGATTTTAGAGTTCAAGTTGAAATTTGGCCAAGTGTAGAATGTGCATGACTTCAGTGGATTTCATAAGTGTTACAGTGTTATATGTAATACTTTTGAAGTTTCAAAACTAAAAAAATGATCATTTCATATGAATTTAAAGCGTTTCATATGAATTACCATATTTTAAAGACTTCAGAATATTTTTTAATACTTTTCTGGTTTTTTAAGAATTTAAGTGGAATTTTATAAGAATTAAAGATTTTATAAGACTTTGGAATAAATGTATGACATTAATATTTTCTTATGAATTAAGAAGTGATATGATATTCAAGTTGGTCTACAAAAATTGGTAAGATAATAAGCATGTATGACTTCATGTGAATCACATATGAATTATGAATCCCATCATATGACTTCAACACCTAGCCATATTTCAATAATTCTACTAGATAAAAAATATAAAGTTTCCAAATTTAAAATCTATAGAAGAAATTAAAATGGGATAATTTTTAAGCCATTTAATCATGTTCAAAACATCTTGAAGCCTTGAAGATATTGGATCCAAGTTTGGTTTGAGGATGATTAAATAATGATAATATGAGAAGCACAATGTTATAATTATTTATTTTCAATAATAATGAAAACATTGAAATACCTGAAGCTCAATATGTTCTTCAAAGATTATTTTTGAGTTTTTTGAAGACTGGTTTCTATTTTGAGAAGAGGAATACTGATTGATAAATAAGTTTAATTTGAGGTGAACTATGTTTCACCATGAACCAAAACTATAATTCTGTAACCTATATATTTGTTGGGTAGTTTTTCATGTATAAATAGAGATTATTTCTATTGAGTTTTTTAAATAAGATAAAAATATTTTCATTTGTTGATTTTATCCTAGAGGTCCAAAACTACTAGTTAGTGGAGAAATATCAAAAGGGTATTTTTTGGAAATCAACTTGGAGATCTATTCCATGTGAGATATTTTTTAGAATCACACTAGAAGATCATGGGAAACTAAAATAGGATATTTTATTATCATGATTTTGGATTGTGTATATATATTTTTAAGAGAGTAAATCAATCCTCTTAGCTGGTGAGCTTTCTTTTTGAGGTTATTAAGACAATTGTATATTTTTATTTTAAAAAATATATCATGGGAATTACAAAAAACCTGATGGTGTAAACTATGTGTAGAATAGATTGAGAACCATGAGTACTAATATATCTTGATAGGAAAGAATATTGAGAAAATCAATACCCACAATGTTTTGAAGAGAAGAAAAACTAGGATACTAAACCTAAGAGTTCATTAGAAATGGAAGTAGACATGAACAACTAATTATTCATTACAATGAGGAAGCTATAAATAGTTGATGATATAGAGAGAGTATTAAGACAAATATAACTGATCAAGAGCATCAGATGATTAAGTTCTTGAAGGAAGGTACACAAACAAATTATTGATCTAGTCTATTCAGGGGGGAATATCATCTTTAGGGGTGTATAAGTAACTAGGATCTGATAAAGGTATTTATTGTTGTGGATCCAAATATCAGAGGTTCAAAGTGTGAAGCTATATTTTCCAATGGGACTTTGGAGACACATTACTGTGTGACTCATTACTAGTATGCAAATCACCATGGTAAAAGGTAATAACTACCCACACACATTGTAATTGATAACAATATTATAGTAGAGAAACCATGGGTTGGGGGCACTAACCAACCATGACAAGGAGTAGGATTTTATGAGTAAACCTTGTAAATCCATGTTTTTATTCTTCTTTCATTTCTATTGAACATTAGGTGAGGGCAAGATATTATAAATTGAGTGGATCTAGTTACTAATCGACTAAAAAGGTTGAATTTAAGAAGATAAATCGTAAAAATAAAAAGTTATCATTAACCCTCTCAGTGATCTCATTGATCTAAAGGAACTTTTTGTTTTACTAAAGATTAGAATCCCTTAAAAATATACAAGAATATATAGATAATAGAGAAATCAAACTTTTTAAATAGTTGGGGTGTTCTAATTATTTATGGAATGAACTATCATAGATGAAAAAGTAGCATGGTTCCCAACATTATTTCTCTTGGATTGGAAGTGTGATATGCGTCATTGGTGGAATTTTCACCCATAGTCAAAGATTTTGTGATGAACTTCATTGATTAAATAAATTTGGGAGTGAATGTAAAAATTCAAAATTCCATATTGATGTATCTATCCAAAAATATATATAAAAGGTCATGGAACTTAAAACCACAAAGTAAATTTGAGACAGATTGACTAATAGTTATGAGGTAAGCATTAAAGTGAAGTAAGACAAACTAAAAATATGGAGGAGTATGTTTGAAGGAATTATAATGGATAATGATTGAACTATTGTTGACTATTTTACTATATTGAATGAGATATTAAACAATATTTGAGGGTTTATTGGGATGCTGGATGATTATCTTATTGTTAAAAGATAGAGATAAAATTTTCAAATAGGTTTGACCCAAAGGTTTTAGACTTTGATGTTTGGTATGTACCATACCTAAATGAACATCAAAATATTCTTATAACATATTATATGAGAAAAAATCTATCATTTAAAAAGAAATAAAAATATGAAATACATTTTGAATCCATGAGAAAGATAAATATCAAAGGTGAAGAAGCTTCAGAATCAAGTGATTCTAAAAGTGAGGAGGATAATAAGGAATTTAATCAGATTATAGAAAATCTAATGAGGATTTTTAACAAAGTCAAGAATAAATTAAATATAAAGAAACAATCAAGGTGATATAAATATAATGGGATTGGAAAATTTTCAATTAAATTTCTAAATAATAAGGTTATAGAATCCAAAATAGATGAAGAGGATGATAAATCTAAAAAACATAAATGGGGTAAAATAAAGAATATATACTCAAGTAGAAATAAAAGGATATTGATGATAAATAATGAATAATATTTTTTAAGTATTTAATCAAATGGGGAATTCAAATTCCTTTCTCTTGTTGACAATGGTTTTGATACCAAAATAAGTGATGATAAAGAAAAGTGAACTGAACTTGAGCACATGTTGAAGGAAAATTTGGAATATATTCTTGAGTTAAATACATAACTAAAAATGGAGAATAGAAAAATGATGAAAATAAATAATAAACTTATTGATGAGAAATAAGAGTATTATAGGAAGTAAATAGATTTAGTCAATGATATCAAGAAGTATATAGTACAATTTGTTGGGAAAGAAAAGTTGTTTGAAGATATAGAAGAAAAGTTATATGAAACGAAATAAGAGTAAGATGAGAAAAAAATAACCTGTCTTAGAGATAAAAATGTTTTAAATAAATCAATAGAAGATATTAGTTGGCCAGTGGAGGTTAAATCTATCTATTCTCAATATGGTAAGATGAATAATCCAAACATACTAATGAAAACTTCACCCTATAAGTTTCAAAGTGAATCTTCTTTTCCTAATAGTTCATGTCCTTCAAATCAATCTAAGGATGTTTGGACCAAGAAGACAAGTGGGATATAACCTCCTACATTAATGGAATAATGGAAAATGTAAAAAAATTCCTACCCCCTAGTCAAAAGAAGGTATAATTTGAGGAAGGGAAAAAACATCTAAAATATTGATTGATTCATTATATGAATGAAAGATCTATGTTTAGAGGATATTTTTGGTGTTGTGGAAGGTATAAAATAGATATTATTCAAGAAAATATAATAGGTAATTATGAGGAAGGAAGAATGAACTAATGTGGTGCCACACTAAGAAATAAAGAGTATTTTTTTTCAAATAAAATAATCCATGAATGAAAATATATCATGTTTTCTAATGAAAAATAGATTTCAGTTCAAACATTTTATATGTGGGAGGTGTGATTAGTAAGGTCATGGAGTCGAGGAGTGAAAAAATAGTTTACCAAGATATATTACCAATGTTGTAAAAGGGGAGGGAAATTAAAATGTGATATAAGAGGATGAGCATATCAAAAAAGAATGCTTTTATATTTGTCCATATCAACTAAATATGGTTAAAAATGGAGAAAGTTCAAATGGATGTCATAAAGAAATGAAATAAAATTATTTTAGAAGATAAGACTAACGTTTTAAAATGTTTTCTACTAGTGATGACCTAAAAATCCAAGTAAATATATGTGGGATATTTGGATAGGTTGGGCAAGGAATGAAATATTGCATGAAAATTCTACTTGATTAAGAATAAATGATGAAAATGTTATGAAATCATAGAGAAATGAAGTTTCCTTGATATCCGAGATGAATATATAGACGCCACACAAGGAAATAATTTAAATTAAGAGAATTGAAATTAAATTTATGAAGGTAAAAAAATGGAATATGAATAATTATTCCCATACTAAGATTGAAAGGAATGAGAATTATTAGTTGAGAGGAAAATATCAACCTTGCCGCTATTACTGAGGAGAAATTAGGTCATTATTTATTACCTTATTTCTTGTGGACATTATGCTAAAATGTTGAGAATTAAAGGAGATGTTTGAGTTCTTTATACACTATAAAAAATAAGTGGCTCTTTATGGAGTTTTCTAACTTCCACGTGGAAGAATAAATGATTAAAACCTTTTAGGGGGAGAAAATGAGAAGAAAGTTATCTAAAGAATGTATTCCATAAAAATCAGTAATTTCTAGAAATCCTATGAAAATTTGAACATTAAGTTGAATTTACACTCTCTAATACCTATTTTAAACCGTCTGAAGTTTATTTTAAAGGGGGTGTATGTAGTGAGTTAGAGAAGGATATTTTTACATCATGCACATGAATTATTTTAATGTGTTTATTAAGATGAGTGTAGGATATTTAATTCATGTTAAATATGTACAAGAATCCCTTGAAATACAAAAATTAGTTGGTATCACATATTGGATTGCATTATTGATAATTTTTACTACCTTGGTTACTCACTCTTGTTTTCTACACTAATTTTTCCCACATAGACTTAGTGTTGAATAACAAAAGGATCGTTTCTAAAAAAATAAGTGGTTCCATTACTATCTCAAAAAGTTGATGAAGGCCACAATTTAGATTTTTAAATGAATGACTATAATATTAGATAAGAAATAGCCTATACTCTCTTTATATTTATTTTCAATCTCATGGAGAATAAATTGAGCTTCAACACACATATTGATATTTGAGGTTTTTTGAAATTGAAGACAAACAAAAATGTGGATACCCAACCCAATGGGGCTCGTGATGCAACTACCCCAAGCCGGCCTCTAATAGGCCAGGGGATGGAAACTAGTGTCGAGAAGGCATATCATACACATGGGAGGAAGTTTCCTTATGTACTTGAATGTACTCACACATCTCCAAGCCCATACAATGTTGAAATGTAAAACAACTGAAAAATGCATGCATATATATATATAATCCCAAAATCATTATACAAAAAAAGTACTGGAAAGAATAAAAAGAAGTCGAATAAAAGCCTAACCAAAACTAGAAAGTAAAGTACCACCTGCTTAGAAGGAGGGGTCTTCTATCAAATAAAACACCAGTCTATACCTCAGTCTTTCTAGCTCGGTCTAGCTCCACCTGATCCTAGTCCACCAAGGACTTTGTAAAAAGGATCATTGTCTGCATAATACATGACATGTGCGATAAATACCATGCATGGATGAGTATAAAAATATCTAGTAGGATGCCTTGAAATAACCAAACACAAAGTATAAATAGTAATAGTCATCTATACATAGGTATATATCTACAATACATATAACAAGAATATCCAAATATACTCAACAAAAAAACAAAATCTCATGGTAAAGTCACAACCCTAAATCCAGCTGAGGATTCCTACTCGATGGTTTCGTAAAATGCTTATATAAGAGAATACACTCCATGAGATATACTGCCAATAATGTCACTCATCCTAGAGTTCACACTCATCAAGTCTTGAAACAAAGGAAAACTGAGAGGGTTCATCCGAGATACACACTCGATCGGACTATACCTCATCAGAAAGATCATATATTGATACACGGATAGGGGGTCAACGACTAGGGCTCACTGGGGGGGGGGGACCAAACCCTACTGGAAACATCCTCCTAGATATGGGATCAATGCATGTATATTGTTGGTTACATCAATTCTAACAAACCCCATCTAAGGTATCATGAAGGGAAATGAGGATCGGTCTGGGCCTCTTGAGGGATACATGCTCCAAGCTGTTGAGTCAGTAGTCAAAGCAGTATGAGTCAACTCTATCCATAATAAGTGAACTCATATACAATGCACTAATCATAGGAAGCTATAGTGGGATCAACCTCTATGATAAGAACATAATACCATACTAAACCCTCATAAGAATAAACCACTGGAACACACTAAACCGATACTGGTCTAAGGAAGCTCACACAAACTCTCAACAAAGTTGAGCTAAGGATAAAGAGGAATCCAACCTTCCCTCAAAGGAGTACATAATGTATCCTTGGGGGTACACGATGTGTCTCACTAAGTCTGGTACTGGCCGTTTTTGGGTTTGGAAAAATCATGATGAACATGCATAGATCATCGTTAGTCTAAAGGGCTAGAACATAATTCCATTGATATGCCTTATCAAATAGCCTCAGATCACCAAATGAATCACACTGTTGTGATTCTTATAGAAAAATGTTCAAAATAGAATATTCACTTTCCCCAAACTGACACCCGGTGAAAAATTCACATTTCATCATATAACGCATGAAGAGTGCTTCATGGGCCGATCCATGAATATAAAGAAGGTACAAAACATTGGTCTTGAAACATCCACCTCAAAGTCAGGGTCACGCTTCTATAAATGGTTTGTCAATCCAACATCGCATAAAGAAGATATATCAGATACTAGATTCCAAAATAATAATAATAATGTTATTATTGGGTGCTCTGTGGACCCGAGCCATGAGATCAACCGCTAATGGTATGATGTCTCCATTAAAATTTATAATCCAAACATTGATTGAAAACAAAAACAACAACAACAATAATATTTTTCTTACAATAATTACTATTATATTATTATTATTCATATACAGGGAAGGAATTTACTAGAGGCACGTAGAGGGGTGTTCATCCTCCAAGATCATGCCTTATCATCATTATTTAATTTTATAATAATAATAATAATAATAATAATAATAATAATAATAAAAATAATAATAATAATAATAATATACAAATGAGAAGGAGGCTCCATTTGACTAATTTTTATATATGGTTTTTTTACCAAAACGGGATAGGATTGGGGGTATTTGTAAAAATGGATATAAAGATACGTGAACCATGTTCACACATCTTTTCTCCACCAAAGAAGCATGAACGAGGTTCATGTATCTTAGGTATGGTGAATGATGCGTGAACCCCATTCACACATCCTGTAGAGATGTAATGAAAGATATGTGAACGACGTTCATGAATCCTTCGCAGATGGGATGAAGAATCTGTGAAACCCATTCACACATCTCAGCAAGGTAAATCTATAAAAGGGTCTTCCACCCCTAAAAATTCATTCTTATACTCTGGATTTTGTTTTAAATCCCTGCATAATTTATTTTTCAATAAATATTTGCTGCATTTATGAAGGTAAAATTTATATTTAAAATTTTAATTGTGTTTATTTATTTAATTTGTATGATTTATTTATTTGATTTGTGATATGTATAAATTAGTGTTTTTGTGTATGGTTTATTTATTTCATATGTATTGATGTGTAAATTAGTGTCTTTTTTATGATTTAATTTTTGAATGGTGTGTATATTGTATGAATTCGTACTGAATGTTTACGAAAATTAATTATGTTATGTCTAAAATGTTATATGAATTCATATTTAATGTTTATGAAAATTAAATATGTTATAAAATATTTTATTTTTAAAGTAATATTAATTTAAATTAAAATATTTTATACACTAGAAAATTATTTTTGTATTGTTATGTAAATGTAAATTTTATTATTTATAATTAAATTTATTAAATGTAATTAATAAATATATATATACACATACAAATTGAAAAGTTAAATTTTTGGAAAACATGTCTAGATATTTAATATATATTTTATCTTGTAATAGATATAATAAGTATACCAAAAAACACGGTAAGTTGTGTGATAACTGATCTTGAGATGACCGACCAATGCATAATTGAAATTACATGTCTTATTTTGTGAATGTGGTTATTTAATTTGTAATAATTTCATTTATTTTTCCACATTGATGACATGCGAGTCATCTATGACTAAGTATGTAAGGACCTATATGTCCTCTTAAAAAAAGTTATATATTTCATACCCCTAGACCCCTCACATGCATGTGAGAAATTTGTAATTAAAAGGCAAACAACAAGATGTGTCCCTGAAGAGGTATCCCCAAAGAGACTTTTGAGAACAAGCATTATATAGGAGGAATTTCTGTTTGAAAGGATACTAGCGGTTACTAAAATTTTTTATAATAGAGACTCCAGGAGTCTACCCATAGGTTTTAGTTAGTTTATCAAATAATGATAAACTAATCGTAAGTCTTAATATCAAGTCATGATTATTTATTCGTAAGTAATTAAAAATATATAACATTATATTAAATTTTCTTTGGTAATAACACCACTATCACTATACCAATAGTGATAAATAAATACATAAAAAAGTCTCAAGATAAATTCAATTATTCAAAACCAATTTAAATAATGTGAAATTTTGATGTAGTATATAATATTTTATTAATTATGTTTTTATAGGTAATAATGTCTGTGAAAATATATTGCAATAGTGAGGCCATTTATACTGATTATGGATTTAGATATAGTGTTCCACCTATTAGAGTAGTAAATATTCATGGTTGTATGACATTGGATGCAGTTCACAATAAGATTCATAATTAGTTAAAACTAAGGTTCAGTTAATCCATTGCTTCAATAACATATCGACATCTATAATATCTCGAACGTTTCTAGAACACCAAGTACCCTCTATTTGATGATGATGATTGTATGGATACATATTCCTTATTTAGACAGCAGTGAGATAATGGTTTGATGGAGTAGTATGTGGTGATTTTTGATATATATGTGGCGCAACTGACTACTACAAAACCTTGTTTTGTGATCTCTGTAGAAGTTGGTCCTTCAAACCAGTCTTTTTCATTGCCTCATTCTCATATGAATCCTGTTATATAATTAAATTATGAATAAAATGATAAAAATTTGAAAGGAAATATAGATGAAATCCCTTTGTCTGCTGATATAGTGAATGCAAGTTTCTTTGAGGAAGAAGAATATGGGGAGCCATCAGGAGATAATGTGGCTGAGGGTGATGTGGGGAATAAACCTTATGAGGTTCCTTTGTGAGATGTGGGTGATAGTGATATGGGTAATTAAACTTATGAGATTCCTTTAAGAGACATGCATCCACGACATCCACCAGTTTGTGGTATTCATCCTTCTGTATTGAGTTCCTTCGTTGGAGGAATGTCTCGTGAATAAAATTTTGATTGGGATGTCATTACACTAGCTTCTAAATTCCATGGAATTATATGGAATTTTTATGCATCAAATGATAATGCCATCTATTTTTGGTAAGGATTTTGAAAGTAATATGGCCATGAAAAATGTGATAAAGAAATACCACATTGAGAGATATTTCACATTTGTGGTTGATGAGTCAAAGAAGAAAAAATATCTCATTTGTTGTGAAAAATATGGGCCAGAATGTAAATTTCGATTAAGGGAAATATTTGATAATTTCTTTTCATTTTGGAGGATAACCAAATTAGAAGGGCTACACACTTGTGTGCATCTAATCTTGTCGTAAGATCACTATTCCCTTGATTCAGAGTTTATATCAAATTTTATTTTTGAGATGATACGAACATGTCAGGATTTTCCTGTTGTCATTTTTTAGGAAAGAATTCAATAGTTGTATCACTATAAGATATCATAAAACTGATAATGTAATGAAAAAAGGTAATTGTAAAAGTGTATGGTGATTAGGATTAATTTTATGAAATGTTTCCACAACTTATGAAATTATTGTCTCTCAAAAATCAGATTGTTTATCAGTTGGACACTATTGAGTATGTATCCCCCAATCACTGAGTTTATCGATCAAAGGTGAAGTTCAATAGGCTTTTTTGGGCATTCATGCCATGAATTTCTACCTTTACCTATTATAAACAATTTATTTAGGTTGATGAAACTTTCCTATATGGTAAGTATACAGGTGTTCTACTCATTACTGCCACACAGGATGGTCATCGTGCTCCTTTGACACTTTCTTTTTCTATTGTTGAAAATGATAATTTTAAATGCTAGAGTAGGTTTTTGACATGTGTATGCATTCATGTCACACAAAATCAAGACATTCTTCTGATATCTGATGGTCATCGATCGATTATAGTGGTTGTGGATAGTGACGGGGTTTCATGGACTGAACCGAATGCTTATCATTGTTATTTCATTAGATATATTGAAAGTAATGTGCATAAGAATTTCATAGATGAGGCCATTAAAATTTGATCCTTAATTTGGGTATGTTTTTCTAAACTTCCTTTAAAAAAAATTAATATCCATTTTAATACATTGTTCTCTTATGGTTTCAGCATATGAGCCCCACCAACAAAGGTTTGATCGACACCTTTAAGAGATTTGAACTCCTAATGAAGATGTGTATGAATATATGATGCATATTTCAAATGTAAAATGGTCATTAACATATGATGGTGGTAGAAGATATGGCCATATGACCACTAATATAGTGGAGTGCATAAATGGGGTCCTCAAGGGTGTGCGCAACTCCCGATCACAGGGTTAGTGCAAGAGACATTTTATACACGCGTTCACTACTTTGTTGACCAGTCCCAAAAGGAATATAAAAGGATGGAAAACGAAATGTGTTTTACTCAGCACTTCCAAAGTTATATTGATCAGATACTAAATGAGGCTTCAAGATGAAATGTTCTAGCTCCACATGCTCGTGCACCATTTCCAGCATATATTGTTGCAGAGGCTCCGCATGGACGTTGGTATCTTATTACCTCCTTATAATGTCTAAATTAATTGTATAACTTTATATTATGAAATGTACATATAAAAATTTTATCTACAAGTGGAGTTAGGAACATTGACATTCATATTCCCCTAGACAGGATGTTCATGCCTACAGACTTATGTTGGACGACATTCAACCACACGATGTAAGTGATTATTATTTATATTTTTAAATATTTATTACTTAATGTACATGTATTCATTTATTAATTGATTATTCATTTTTTTCTTTCATATTATATGGATTCTATATATAGATGATATCATCTAGAGTCTTCCACTGTACTGTATGGCGATGATTGCTACCGGCTTTTGTTGGGTTCCATTGATTCATTTTCATATAGTCGAGTGGCATCAGACCGATAGAGTTATGAGGAAGTTCAGATTCTTTCAGCCTATTCCTGACCTACCTAGTCAGTTAGCTTCATGGAATTACCTGAAGATGTCATGGAAGAGATATTTTGATTGGAGGAGATACAATTCCAGATATATTTATTTATGGGATAGATGATAGGAGTCCCATTTATGAGGGGTGGGGACAATACATTTTCATTTGGTGGATTAGATGGATTATGAATCCAGGTATAGCAGGTCCCCGATCAGATTTCTAACATGACATAGACGGGGCTTTCATGAGTTAGTATAAATTCTTCCTTGTGAAAAAGTTTATTCCTTACATCCTTGTGAAAATGTTTATTCCTTTGATGGACGAGATATATCATGACATTTTATTTGATCCACCACACGCAGAGGAGGCTGATGAGCCTAGTGAGCCTCATATAGATATACCAAGGGTGATGACCCTGTTATGGATGTTTCTGTTCCACAGGAGGAGGGTCTTCAACTTGATCAGTCAGATATTACTATTCCATAGGAGGAGGGTGTTTATCATGATCAGTCAGATGCTTCTCCAGCTTCTTAGTCACTACCATAGGTAGACACAGATGTTGTCTGGATTGAGCTTGATGCTTTATTACAGACATCCACAATATAACATCTATATTCTTCCCATGTTGGTGAGAGTTCCATCTAGTATACAATTTCCTTAGATGCATGATAGGGTACAGACGGTGAGACTGTACATCCACTTCCTGTCACACAGGAGGATGTGGAGGTGACTACTAATGAGGATGTGCAACATACACCAAAGCGTAGACATAGATGGACATAATGTAGACGCATCCAATATACCCCTGGTTGTGGGACACAGGAGAATACATGCCATAGGAATATATTAGGTTTATTTTTGATTTATGATACATTTTGTATATGCATTACTATTATCATTTCTATAGTTCTACTTTTTTAAAAAGTGTCTTACTGTTATCAAATTATCTACTAAAATTAATAATTTATATTTGATATTCATATTAATACTTAGTATTATTATCTATATATTCATAAAAAATAATATTATTAAATCCATTAATAAATATTAATACTCAGGATGAAAAGATTTGTGAACTTCAAGAAATCTTGAAAAATATTATTGATCTTAATGATTTGAATCCAAAAATCATGGAACACGATTCTTTGTTTAAAAAAATTAAATTACATGACAAAGAATTTGAATGAATAATGGATATTTGTGAAGAGTAGATGATTATGATTTAAGATAAAAAACCGCAATATGAGATGTATGAAATTATAAGTTCATTTGGCCAATTTTGAGAAGATACATATTCAGACTTTATAAAAGGAAACATTTTCTACTGGTATGCAATCTTCACTGGAAGATTTTACTGTTAAAATACGTCCATCATGTGATAAAATTATGGAAATTATGAAAAATATTTATTTCATATTCTTCCATACTAAGAAAAAATCCTTAAGAGGGTTAATATTTCACCATCCATGAAGGCTAATAAGGGAAAAAATATCCACAAATATAAGAATGTAATGTGAAGAGATCCCTGCTAAAAAATATAAATTAGAACAGATGTTCAAATATAAAATCATGAATACTATAGGAACTATACCAACTTCATTGAGAAAAAACCTCAACCTTCTTATTCACCTTAAGAATTAAGTAAGATCCACCATATTTTCTTAATCATTTTTTAATTTATCTATTCTTATGATGTAAAGAAGAGGGTCATCATTGATGAATTTTAAGAATGGGTTAGCATATCCAAGACAATAAGTATAATGAATATATCATCATGGTTAGATCATATTTTTGGTATCATAAAGAATAAGTATTGAAGAAGAAAATCCTCAGAGAAGTTATATAAGTTTTCAAAAACTGATTTTTATGAGTGTTCTCCTTGAGGGGAAGGTAAATGAAGAATGATTAAATTACTAACATAATTAGTATATAAATTAGAATCAAACCTAATTATTGTAGAATGTTCAGAAAGATCATGTTATTTAAATAGTAATGTTTTTCTAAATCTCTCTTCCTTTGTTAACAAAATAAATAATCCGAATAGAAAGGGGTTGTAATTGAATTAATCAAAGACATAAGAAAAGTTCCAGTATGGATATGTTCAAAGGCCGTTTATCCTTATTATTACAGTTGAATGTTTTTGACCTATCTATTAAAGTGAGTGCATGAGTTTTAGGTTTATTGTTATAATAAAATTTTCTTATCTCATTTAATATCTTAATCCTGAAATAAAATTGGATTACCCTTGATGATAAGTGCATGAATTCTCATTTCATGTGGCATCATGATTAGTTGGTAGAGGACAACATTATTTCCCAAATAAAATACTATTGTTTTCTAGAAATAGTATGAATGACATATACTTAATGACACATTCTTAAGTATGAACTGATACTGGCGATCGAGCAGTGAACCAAGAATCAGACCAGTTGATCAAAATTACCATGAACACTATTATAAATATTTTTGACTATTTAACTAATATGTATTAATATTTATTGATATTTTATACATATTGATGATTTTTTAATTAATAATATATTTATATTTAATTGGTATTTACAAATATTGATGATTTTTATTTTAATTAAAAATTATGTAGGAAGCGTGAATATTTTTTAATAATTATTTAAAGGATATCTATTATTCATGAATATTTAATAATAATTATTAACATGAAATAATATGTATTTAAAATTTATTAATAATTAATAAATATTTATTTATATTCATTAGTATTTAATTAATATTTATATTCTTAATAAGAGGGTTTCACCCTCAACCTATTAAAAAAATTATTAAAAATTACCAATATTAATTTGATATTTACCATTTAAATTGATATCTATTAATATTTATGAATATTTGTTAACTTTTACTTAAAGTTTATTATTTTATAATTACTATTTATAAATATAGAAAAATATTTTGTTCATATTTATAACTATTTAATTTATATTAATGATTATTTAATTAATATTTATTAATATTTTATTACTATTGATGAATTTAGTTTTTTATTTAAAAATTTTGTAGGATGCGTGAATGGGGTTCACCAATCCTTCATAAGCTTCATACTGTATGTGTGAACCCTGTTCACACTTCCTAGTGAGGGAAGATGTGTGAATGAGGTTCACACATCTAAAGACCCATTTTTAAAAATACTCTTAACCCTATCCCATTCTGATAAAAAATAAAATTGAAAAATCCATATTTAAAATTTTTTTTTGACTCCATTTACATAGCTTTACTCCTAGCGTGTTCTACCTAGATGGTTTCTATTATTTTAATTATTTAATTAATTTCTAGATTCCATCATCTTCTTCCCCAATTTATGCACACCACCTATAAATCCTAAGCACCACTAATCACACGGTGCAAATGACCCACGAAATAACACACCCTGCACATGGAAATCACACCCCCTCCCATTATTCGCAGCTCCTCATGTAGTGGCCATGTGAGCCACCACCTCTTCATCCTAATCGACCACCCAATGGCCTGTTGAACTTTCCTACTCATGCCGGCCAGACCACCTCGCGCACATACACATACCACCCGGTTACTTCGCACTAAGCTGCATCGACATGCTGCCTGTATCAGATTTTTTTTTCAAAATATGCCTTAAAGGAGGCATCGTCGATGCCACCTTCCCCGTCACCTTTGGACCAGATCGATGACATGGTAAAGGCGAGGGGGGGGGCATCTTTTGATCAACTCACTATAAAAGGGAACCCACCCCCTTCTCTGCACTTCCATTTACTCCCATATCTCCTCATTCCAATAATTATCTCTATAAAAAACTCCTTTTCCATGAGGTGGAGTTGGTGGTCCAAAAGAAGGATCTATTTTTTGCGAAGCATCATTTAGAGGTATTTTTTTTAATTTAATGTTTATTTATTTATTTAATTGAATTATTTTTTATTCTAAATATTTTATTTTTAAGTAGTTTAGTTAGTTATAAATATTGTGTTTATTAAGTTTTTTAATTATTTATATATATTTTGGAATAATTATTATTATTAGTAATGATTAAGTATAGATTAAGTATAGAATAACTTAGGATTATGTATTGTGAAATTTTGGTACCATAAATATTATGTGGTTATCTAAGTAATCAAATCCCTACCTGGATACAAACAAGTGGATGTGGCTCTATCACAAATGTTCCTAGGGGTAAAACCCAAAAACACCACTTTTATCTAGACTCAAACAAGAACTAAAGGATGAAAACAGGCTTTGCTGCACTCCTATTTTGACACTCCTGGGGGAAATGCTTAAGATGATTCATATTTTATTTATTAACTACTAAAATACCTAAGAAAATAAAAATCAAATCAATATATTTATCAATGATAAAATGATAATTATGATGATATATAATTAAATGGGCAAGGAAAAATGCATTAAATAATGAAAGTTATTGTTACTAATTGAATTATTTCTAGCCAGTTTTAAATATTTTATTTACTAAGTTGTTTAATTAGTTATATATAGTTTAGAAACAATAATTATTTTTAGTAATGATTAATTATAGATTAATTAATGAATAAAATAGGATTAAAAATGAATACATATGATTATTTAATTATAATTAACTAATTAATATCGTATGATTAATGATTAAAGAATAAATAATTAAGGAATAACTTAATAATGATTAACTAGTGATTAAAGAATGATTTGTTAGTTAAAATTTTTACTAAGAAACATTAGTATCATAGTTTAGGATATAATAAGATGTTCTAAAATTTTAGTATCATAAAGATTATATAGTTTAGAAATAATAGTTTTTATTAGTAGTGATTAATTATAGATTAATTACAGAATAACTTAGGATTGAAAGATACATACTTGTAATGATTATCTAATAATACTTATCATTGATAAAATGAGAATTATGATTATATAAAATGAAATAGAGAGGAACAAAAACATTAAATTATACATGAATGTTTTACAACATACAAGAAATACCTTGAAATTTCTCAATTAAACATGGTTTGGATAAGATGGATGTTACTTCAAAAGTGGGGTAAAATCCATTTTATTTTTATTTGGTAGCTTAAAAACATAATATAAAGATATGTACTTAATAAGTTAAGTACATAATTGTATAAGATGTTGTTAATCTATCGAATAAAAACCAGTTGGGTTTTACCTCACTTCCGAAGTTAGGTTTATATCATCCAAACCATGTTTTGTTGAATTTTTTTGGTATTTCTTGTATGTTTTAAAACATTCATGTGTTATTTTATGCATTTTTTTCTTCTCTTTTATAGTTTATTTGAAGAATGATTAACTAATGATTAATTTAGTAATGATTAACTAGTGATTAAAAAATGATTAACATAGTAAAAACTATACTAAGAAACATTAGTATCATAGTTTAGGATATAATAAAATGTTTAAAATTTTTAGTATCATAAAGATTATGTAGTTTAGAAATAATAGTTATTATTAGCAATGATTAGTTGTATATTAATTAATTAACAACATTAGATTAAAAAATGAATCCAAATAATTATTATCTAACAATACTTATGATCATATAAAGTAAAATGAAGAATAATAAGCAGATTAAATAACACAATAATGATTTAAAAAATATAAAAAATACCTTGAAAATTTTTAATAGAATGTGGTATGGATAAGATGAGTCACACTTCGTATATGAGGCAAAATCCAGCTTATTTTTAATTGGCAGGTTAATAACATCTTTGAAGGATATGCACTTCACTTTTGAACTTTCAAAAGTTTTTGGACTTCTAATGACATCTAAGATATGTCATTATAAGGTAAAAATATTTTTAATGTTCAAAACTCATGTCCATATCTTTCGATGATGTTATTAAGTTCCCAATTAAAAATAAGCTCGATTTTACCTCATATATGAAGTGAGACTCATCTCATCCAAACCACATTTTATTGAAAAATGTCAATGAATTTCTTAAATGTTCTAAATCATTCATGTGTTATTTAATGTGTTTTTTCTTCTTAATTTCACTTTATATGACTTGAACTGTCATTTTATCAATGATAAATAAACTAATTTGATGTTTCCTCTTCTTTTTATCTTAATTTCCAAAATATTCTGTGACTTATATTCTAATAAACTTTTATATAATGAAACATTACTAGGATATTTTAGGGTATAAAATGGAATCCTAAATTTAAATTCTAATAAATATTATATGGTCAACCATCATTGTTAATATTTGTTATATTATCATAATTTTGATCAAAAAAACATTTTTGACGTATAGATTCATGTTTTCCTGTGTGTACTGCTATGGGGAGGTTATTAAAACTGAGCAAGGAGATTCTTACAGTACATAACCAATAATAGTGGTTAGTATAACTGATTATGTTGCCTTAAGTGACCTTCAAGACAGAATTCAAGGTTCCTTAAATCTAGGACCCAATCGAGAGATTATTCTATAAGCTATAGACATTTGAAATTCTTGGAAACACGGTGGAATCTAGATTTTACATTGGTTGTTGATGCGTAGTGGGTCCATGCAATAAATTTACTTTCTCAACGTTTATATGGTACCATGATGGAGTTATATGTTAATGTTTCTACTGTACAATAATAACATCCAGTTGTAAAAAGACATAGACTTACAAAAGTGGTTGAAGATAGTCCATCCCATGAAATTGAGCCTATTCTAAATGATGCAGAAGAGGAAAACCTATATGATCTCATGGATATATATGTAAATTTGAATTATAATGAGGAGTTTCATAATGAAAGAATATATGCTGACAATAGTGATGAAGAGGAGGGACCATCATAAGTTAGGGAGGAGGTTTTGAGAAATTAATTTCTTGTATAGTAGCCTTGACCTACAATAAATCATCCACCACCCTTTTCATCTTGGTTAAAAGAAATGACAGGAGTTAATTAATTCAAAAATATTGTTCTCACACCAAAAACTGAGTTTCCTAGAGTTGTACCAGATGGGTTTAGTGAACTGGAAAAAACCATATATATTGGAAGAAATTTTCCAAGTAAAGATGCATTAAAAATCACGCTAAAGGGATTTCACATTGAGAGTCACAACAGATATATAGTTTAGAAATTAGGTCATAGTAAATATCTTATATACTGTGATAATTGTGGGGATGATTGTAGATTCCTCTTGAGAGTGATTCTAGACATTGCATTTGGGGGTTAGAGAATCTCGAGGATTGAGGCATATCATACTTGCATTCAGCCAAGCCTGACACAAGATCATACCTCATTGGATGTAGAAGTTGTGCCATCCATTATTGTTGAGATGACTAGGAAATTATAAGATGTTCTGATAGACCTTGTGCAAGATAGGATACAACATAAATTCGATTATAAAATTTCCTATAATAAGGCATAGATTGAGAAAAAGAATGCAATTGTGAAAGTCTATGGTGATTGGGATGACTCATATCGGGTATTGCCGCAATTTTTATCCATCCTAAGGAATCATAACCAAGTTGTCTTCCATATTGATATAAACTAACATTTGTCTCATGATAACTGACTCGATCCATCTTGTGTTCATTTTCATCGGTTGTTCTAGGCATTCCTCCCCTGTATCTCTAAATTTCGTTTCAGCAAACATTTCATTCAGATTGATGGAATATTTCTATATAGAAAATAAAAGGGTGTATTTTTGATTGTAGAAACTCAATATAGAAACTTTCCACCTCTTATTCTTTCCTTTTCCATTTTAAAAAAGAAAACTGTGAATCATGGAGTTGGTTTTTGGCATGTATTAACAAACATTTCACCAACATTTAGGGTGTTTTTTGTTATATAATTGGCATCGTACAATTAGTGAGACAATTAAAGTAGATCCTGATATATGGAGACACCCAAATGCACATCATTGGTTCTAAATTAGACACATTTCTAGCAATGTGCATAAAAATTCCACAATGAACCGATGAAGAAGGAAATCACGAGGCTTGGTACACATTGTTTTTATTATTTTTTACTATTTCAATGTAAAGATAAAATCAATTTATGTGAAATATCATTTCTTCTATGTATAATATGATTCAAATCAACAACAGTTTGAAGAATGTTTTGAAAAATCTGCTAGGTTAATCAAGAAGTTTTTGATTATATGATGTAGATTCCAAAAGAAAAATAGACATTGGCATATGACGGGGGGAAGAGGTATGGACACATGACCTCAAAAATTATGGAGTGCATCAATGGTTTCTTAAAAGGGCTTAAAAAGTTACCTATAAATTCCCTAGTTCAGGAGACATTATATCATTTTCTGAAGTACTTTATTGATAGAAAAAACTAGTATCAGACCGAATACAGTAGGGGCTAAGATACGAAAGACACTTTCAAAAAGAGATTAAAAAGAATATTGAAGAAGATTCTGGTTATCATGTCTACCTTTTTCAACAAGAATACTCTCGATTTGAATTTCAAGAGTGTTCGTAACCCATCACAAATAGCATCAGTGAAAAAATGGGGGTAATACTGGAAACGAGGAAATATCAATGTGGAAACTTTCCAGTCTTGCGATTTCCATGCACACACACCATCACAACATGTGCCTCTTTGAACATATCATGGGAAGAATATATTGATCCAATGTACTATATGGACACCATTGTTAATTATTATGCTATACCATAGATGCCTATTGGGGAGTTTCATTATTTACCAATGCCCAAAGACCAACCAATAGTGATACCTGATTTTAATCGGTTGTGTACCCATGGGAGACTGAAGCCTAGCATGATGCAGAATGAGATGGAATAGCCTCAAGAATAAGGGTAGATTTTGAGATGCACCATATTTCATCAATAAATTCGTAATCGTAAATGATTCCCTAACATTTCTGGGTCGAGTTCATACTCTCATCCACAACGATGTATTGTCTTCAATGTTAGATTCTCATATTATAAATTATATGTTGTTATTTCTTCTTTTTTACCTTGGTTTTATAAACCCCATAACCTCAAAGTAGAACACTAAACCCAAAAACATCTTCCCTATACAGTAATATAAAAATTCTAAACCCTAAACCTTAAAACCTAAACCCTACCCTTGAATTCATAAACCCAAACCCTAAAAACTAACCAAAAAATCATAAAACCTAGACCAAAAATAGTATATCTTAAATCCTAATACTTAAACTGTAAAACCTAAAAGCTGATCCCTAAACATAAAAACCTATTCCTTATAACATAATATCAAAATAATAAACCATAAACCATAATAAATAAACCCTAACCCTGAAATCATAAACTTGAACCCTAAAACCTTACAAAAAATCCAAAAACCTATGACCAAAACCCAATATCTAAAATTATAATCTCTAAAACCTAAAACCTAAAAGTTGAACCATAAACCTAAAAACATATTCCCTTTACCTTGATTTTCAAAACATTATGTGACTGATATTCTAATAAACTTTTATATAAGGAAATAATAGTATCATATATTACGGTAGAAGAAGATGTTATAAAATTTCAGTATAATACAGATTATATGATCAACCATCTTTGTAAATTTTAGTTACACTATCAGAATCATGATCATAAAACCTTTTCAACATATAGAGTCAGGCTTTACCTATGTGTACTACTAAGAGGAGGCTATACGAACTGATAAAGGAGCTTGTTATAGTACACAATCAACAATAGAGGTTAGTACAACTGATTCTGTAACAATAACCGAACTTCAAGAAAGAATTTTTGGGAAATGAACCATGATGTAGGAGGAATAGTGACAATGATGTTGGTGATGGAATTATTTTACGTCATCACCGTCATCGCTGTCACCATTCCTCTTGCGTCGTGGTTCATTTCCCACAAATTTCTTCTAGAAGTCCAGTTAGTGTTATAGAATGACCTGTACATGCGAGAAAATAATAAAAAAACATACCATAATGTGGGAAGTCATACCTAAATTAAAAAGAACACCATTTTATAATAAACATTTACATAAATAAGGCAAATTGTTTTTATATATAAATATATAAAACCATATCTTACAAAACAACCGTTTCTAGGTAAAAGCATATATTAACAACACATTAGTAATATGCTTTGAAAAACATGAATACATGACCCTTTCTTTTGGAAACAATAACTTTATAAAACAATGTGAATAAAAATGGAATGTCTTGCATTCTACAGGTCATAACATTATGCTGACCATAATGTTGTATTTATATTTTACACTTGCGACTCATTTCATTTGTTCATATACAGATGGATGATACCATACTACTCACTCAGTAGGATATCTATATTTCTCAGGTTGTGTTAGACGGTGGTGAGGATCTATTGATCAATTTGCATCAAGAGAACCATTTTAACCACATGGAGCATTCACATGCCATTATACCATACTTGAGCCATGCTGAATTCTATGGAATTGTCATGTCAGATTTCAAATTTGTTGACCATCACCCGATTGCTACCCTCGCGGATAGGTGGATACCAGAGACACACATATTCCACCTACCTGAGGGAGATATATTCACCACCCTCTAGGATGTGGTAGTGCTTCTTGGTCCTTATATCAAGGGGAAGCCATTATTGGACTCACTCGTGCATCTTGGCCCGACCTTGCTCAGCGATTGTTAGGCATCAACATTTTGTCTGACCATAGGGATACAGGTAGAGTGTCAATATCTATTCCTTGGTTGGAGTCGTAGTATCCACATTTACCTGATGATGCTAATGAGAATACTATCATGCGTTATGCCTATGTATATATATTACGACTCATTGGAGGGACCATGTATACTGACCACTCAGGGATGCACGTGTATATGATGTATCTACCCCTACTAGAGAACTTTAATTGGGTTGGGATGTATATTTTGGGATCAAACTTCTTAGAATAAACATACATATCATTATGAAGGCTATCCCATAGGGACCACACCGGTATAGGGGGATTCGTCACCCTTCTTCAAAATGTGGGCATGGGAGCACATCCCCGCATTCCACCCTGATCTTGTTGGTCTACCAATCATGATGGAGTTGCTGCATGATTCTCTATGTGGACGCTGGTATGATCACTCATTTTTATTGGTTTTTGATTCTAGTAAGAGTTATTGAATTTAATTTTTCATTATTTTTCACTATTGATGTTGTATTTTATAGATGGTGTTAGAGAAATAGTTTCCACATGGTTTTGAGACACCATTTGCGTGTATATCAGCTCAAGTTGGACTGTCTCTTACCTAACCAAGTATCTATTTATAATCTATCATTTTTTAACAAATTTAATAATTGTATCAATTTTGTTTTTAGCTAGGATATTTTTTTACCAATATCACATGTCATTTAATATTTCATGGCTTTCAGACAGGACTAGTATAGACCATTTTCCACCATACTGCACTGTTGGGCTTGAGGATGCTATGGTTGTAGTGCCCCTCATTCACTTCAAATATTATTGAGTTCCATCAGCCTCACAGAGTTATGTGCTAGTTTTTTTGTGCTCATCCAATTCTATTGCTCTCGAGACATACAAAGAAGCTTCATGAGGTGAAGTTGACAGGGAGACAGGATGAGGATTGGTGCCAAGTACATGCCCACTTTCTCAACTACTGGTGCAGACATGCAGAGTTTTATATCTATGGTGTGCCTAAAAATCGATTCTTTTATTCAAATTAGGTTGCGTATGATCCATGTTATAGACTGAAGTCTATACTGTATCATAAATGACATGATATAGAGATTCATAAGATTGTAAGTCAATAAATTTCTATTAGTTTGTTTATTGAACTATTTTCTAATTCATTTTTCATCTCTTTATAGGGAACTCACTCAGAGAATCTTGTTCCCAAGAGTGATGAAGAGGAGGAGGGGGTCTTTATCCAGACATCCATACATGATGAAGTTCCAGAGCTGATGTTATCTTGTCATTCACTTTTCGATAGAATCTTCGAGCATCCAGACTAGAGAGAGGAGGTTCCTATCTTGGAGGAACATCCTGTAGCAGCAGATGGTGATGAGGAGCCATTCCGACAACGATATAGACAATGTTGTGCTACACATGAGGCCTCACCTATTCCACAGGTAGATGTCGACCCTCTAGTAGTCCAACCTCATCTGATTCAGGATGTGCCTCAGGTGCCACAGGATCTGTCTTTCTTGATAGGATATCTGATATTCTCGCCATATTGGGGTCAAGATCCATTATATCCTTGGGGTATATAAATATCACAACCTTGGGATCTAGATAAATTGTAGCCTTACGGTATAGCTCCCTTGTAGGCTTGGTTCTTCACTGTGATGATGGTAGGTCCTTATACCACCCTAGTGGGAGAAGGACCAGGAGTGTAGTACGATATACAGTTGAAATCTTCCCCCACCAACACATAGGTAGAGGATGTGATATTCGAAGTTCCATTTCCCAAGGATCATCCCTTTATAGGTCATCAGAGTCCACATCAATCTCAAAGCAGACGTCCTATTTGTAGACCACCATGTGGGATGAAATCTCATCACCATAGACATATACATTGATTGTACATGTTCATTTATATGTTTTACATCTATTGAAATAACGATACTATTATTATTATAAGAGTTTCTTATATGTTTATCTAGTGTTTCAGATGTACCTAATGTTAAAACCCAAAAACAACACATTGATCTAGACTCGAATGAGAACTAGTGCCCGAAAATGGGCCTTACTACACTTCTAGTTTGACACTCCCAAGGGATATGCTTAAGATGATTCATATTTTCTTTATAAACTAATAAAATTATTAAGAAAATAAAAATCAAATCAGTATATTTATCAATGATAAAATTATAATTATGATGATATAGAATGAAATGGATAAGGACAAATGCATTAATGAATGAAAGTTATTATTAGTGATTGAATTCTTTTTAGTCAGTTTTAAAGATGTTATTTATTAAGTAGTTTAATTAGTTATATATAGTTTAGAAAGAATACTTATTATTAGTAATTATTAATTATAGTACAAATAATGAATAACTTAGAATTAAAAATTAATACATATGATTAGTTAATTATAATTAACCAATTAATATCATATGATTAATGATTAAATAATAAATAATTAAAGAATAACTTAATAATGATTAACTAGTGATTAAAGAATGATTGATTAATTAAAAAATGTATTAATAAACATTAATATCATTGTTTAGGATATAATAATATGTTCTAAAATTTTAGTATCATAAATATTATATAGTTTAGAAATAATATTTTTTATTAGTAATGATTAGTTATAGATTAATTACTTAATAACATAGGATTAAAATATGAATACATGTAATGATTAGATAATAATAATTATCATTGATAAAATGAAAATTATGATTATATAAAATGAAATGGAGGAGAAAAAACATTAAATTACACATGAATGTTTTACAACATAAAAGAGATACCTTGTCATTTTTCAATTAAATATGGTTTGGATGAGATGAGCGTAACTTCAGAAGTGAGGTAAAATCGAGCTTATTTTTATTTGGTAGCTTAATAACATAATCTAAAGATATTTACTTAATAAGTTAAGTACATACTTGTAGAAGATGTTATTAAGCTATCAAATAAAAATTAGTTGGGTTTTATCTCACTTCTGAAGTTAGGCTCATATCATCCAAACCATGTTTTGTTGACAAATGTTGGTTTTTCTTGTATGTTTTAAAACATTAATGTGTTATTTTATGTGTTTGTTATTATCTATTATAGAGTTATTTAAGAATTATTAACCAATTATTAACTAATTATTAACTTATTAATGATAAAATAGTGATTAAAGAATGATTAACATAGTAAAAACTGTACTAAGAAACATTAGTATCATAGTTTAGGATATAAAAAAATGTTTTAAAATTTTAATATCATAAAGATTATATAGTTTCTAAATAATAGTTATTATTAGTAATGATTAATTATAAATTAATTAATAAATAAAATAGGATTAAAAAATGAATCCATATAATGATTAGCTAACGATACTTATGATCATATAAAGTGAAATGAAGAATAAAAACAGATTAAATAACACATGGATGCTTTAAAACATAAAAGAAATACCTTGAAATTTTTCAATAGAATGTGGTTTGGATGAGATGAGTCTCACTTTATACATAAGGTAAAATCTAGCTTATTTTTAATTGGCAGTTTAATAACATCTTTAAAGGATATGCACTTCACTTTTGAACTTTCAAAAGTTTTTGGCCCTCTAATGACATATAAGATATTTTATTAGAAGGTAGAAAGATTTTTAAAGTTCAAAAGTGAAGTAAATAACTTTCAAATATGTTATTAATCTACCAATTAATAATAAGTTAGATTTTACCTTATATCCAAATTGAGACTCATCTCATCCAAACCACATTTTATTAAAAAATGTAAAATAATTTCTTATATGTTATAAAGAATTCATGTGTTATTCAATGTGTTTGTTCTTATTAATTTCACTTCATATGATCAAAACTATCATTTTATAAATAATAAATAAACTAATTTGATGTTTACTCTTCTTTTTACCTTGGTTTTTAAAACATTCGGTAACTTATATTCTAATAAACTTTTATATAATGTAACATTACTAGAATATTTTTGGGTATAAAAAGGCATCCTAAAATTACATTACAATAAATATTATATGGTCAACCATCATTGTTAATATTTGTTACACTATCATAATTTTGATCAAAAAAACATTTTTGATGTAGAGAGTCATGTTTTCCTATGTATACTGCTATGGGGAGGTTATTCAAACTGAGCAAGGTTCTTCTTATAGTACACAACCCATAACAGTTGTTAGTATAATTGATAGTGTCACCCTAAGTGACCTTCAAGATAGAATTTTTGGTTCCTTAAATCTAGTACTTGATCAAGAGATCAAGTCTATGATCTATTGACATTTGAAATTCGCAGAAACACTATGACATCTGGCTTGTCCATTGGTTGATGATGCGCAATGGGTTCAAGAAATAAATTTATTTTCTAAATGGTAATATGGTACCATGATGGAGTTATATGTTGATGTTTTTACTATAAAACAATAACATCTAGTTGTACGAAGATGTATACTTACAATAGTGGTTGAAGATAGTTCAACCCATGAAATTGAGCCTATTTCAAATGATGTGGAAGAGGAAAACCTAGAGGATCTCCCATATATACATGTTAATCTAAATTCCAATGAGGATTTTCGTAATGATGGAATAGATGTTGACAATAGTGCAAATGAGGAGGTACCGACCGAAGTTAGGGAGGAGTTTTTGAGAAATACATTAGTTTTATAAAAGCTTCAACCTAAAATAAATCATCCACCACTCTTTTCATCTTGGTTAGAGGTAATGAAACTTGTGCCTGAATTTGAAAATAATGTTCTCACACCGAAAACTGAGTTTTCCAGAGTTCTACTAGATAGGTTTAGTGAGATGGAAAAAACCTTATATGTTGGAAGGGATTTTACAATTAAAGATGCATTAAAAAGCATACTAAAGAGATTTCATATTGAGAGGCACTACAGATATATAGTTTAGGAATCAGGCCATAGTAAATATATCATACGGTGTGAGAAGTATGGGGATGATTGTAGATTCCACTTGAGGGCGATTCTGGACATTGCATTTGGAGGTTTAAGAATCTCAAGGATTGAGGCAGCTCATACTTGCGTTCAGCCAAGTCTGACACATGATCATACCTTATTGGATGCATAATTTGTGTCATCAATTATTGTTGAGATGATTAAGAAATGCCAAGATGTTCTGATATCCCTTGTTCAAGAGAGGATACAACAGAAATTAAGTTATAATAATTCCTATAATAAGGCATGGATGGTGAAACAGAAGTCAATTGTGAAGGTCTATGGTGATTGAGATGACTTATATCGGGTGTTGATGCAATTTCTATCCATAATGAGGCATCATAACCAAGTTGTCTTCCATATTGATACAAATGAACAAGTGTCTCATGATAACCGACTTGATACATATCGTGTTTAATTTCATCGGTTGTTCTGGGCATTCCTCCCTTCTATCTCTGCATTTCGTTTTAGCAAACAGTTCATTCAGATTGGTGGAATGTTTCTATATGGAAAATAAAAGGGCGTATTGTTGATTGTGACAACCCAATATGGGAACCGTTCACCTATTCAACTTTTATGTTCCATTGTAGTGAATGAAAACTATGAATCATGGAGTTGATTTTTGGCATATATCAGCAACCATTTCAGCAACATTTGGGGTGTTTCTTTGATATATGATCGACATCAGAAAATTAATGAGGCAATCAATATAGATCGTGATACATGGAGATACCCAAATTTACATCATCAGTTCTGTATTAGACACATTTCGAGAAATGTGCATAAAAAAATCCACAACGAACTGATGAAGAATGCAACCACGAGGCTTGGTACACATTTTCTTTATTATTTTTTACTATTTAAATGTAAATATATAATCAATTTATTTGAAATATCATCTCTTCTATATAGAATATGAGTTGGATCAAAAGTGGTTTGAATAAAGTTTTAAATAAATCCACCAGGAAAATCAAGAAGTTTATGATTATATGATACGAATTCCAAAAGAAAAATGGACATTAGCATATGATGGGGGAAGAGGTACGAACACATGACCACAAAAATTGTGGAGTGCATCAATGGTGTCTTCAAAGGAATTCACAAGTTACCTATAATTTCCATAGTTCAGGAGACATTATATTGTTGTGTGAAGTACATTCTTGATAGACAAAAACCAGCATCATATAAAATACAACAGGGGCTAAGTTACAGAAGACACTTTCAATGAGATATTGAAAAGAATATTGAAGAAGCTTTTGGTTATCATGTATGACTTTTTCTATGAGAAGACTCTTGATTTGAAGTTCAAGAGCATTCAAACCCCATCACAAATATCACCAGTGAAAAAATGGTGGTATTATTAGAAATGAGTCAATGTCAATGTGGAAACTTTCTGGCCTTACCACTTCCATGCACACACACCATCATAGTATGTGCCTCTGTGAACATATCATGGGAAGAAAATTTTGATCCAGTATACCAGATGGAAACCATTTCTAACTATTATGCTATTCCATGGATGCCTATTGGGGAGTTTTGTTATTTACCAATGAACGAAGGATAACCAATAGTGGTACATGAAATCAATCGGTTGCATCCCCATGGGAGACTGAAGGCCAGCAGGATGCAGAATGAGATGGACTCACCTCAAGAACAATGGAAGAGATTAAGATGCATTATATTTCACCAAGAATGTCATAACCAGAAACAATTCCCTAACATTGTTGTGTTGATTTCACACTCTCATCCATAATGATGTATTGTCTTCATTATGAGATTATCATATTGTAAATTATATGTTGTTACCTACTCTTTTTACCTTAGTTTTCTTAACCCCAAAACCTAAAAGAAGAACAATAAACCAAAAAAAAAATCTTCCCTATACAGTAATCTCAAAATTCCATTCCTTAAACATTGAAACCTAAATAATACTCTTGAATTCATAAAACCAAACCCTAAAACTGAACAAAAAAATCATAAAAACTAGACCCAAAATAGTATATCTGAAATTATAATACTTAAACTATAAAACCTAAAAGATAACCCCTAAATATAAAAACCTATTCCCTATAACCTAATATCAAAATAATAAACCCTAAACATTAAAACCTAAACCCTAACCCAGAAACAATAAACCTAAACCCTAAAACCTTACAAAAAATACAAAATCCTAGACCCGAAACAGAATATCTGAAACACTAATCACTAAACCCTAAAACCTAAAAGATGATCTGTAAACCCAAAAACATCCTCCCTTTACCTAGATTTTCAAAACATTATGTGACTGATATTCTAATAAACTTTCATATAACAAAATAATAGTATTATATACTATGGTACTAGATGATGATATAAAATTTCAGTATAATAAAGCTTATACGATCAACCATCTTTTTCAAAATTAGTTACACTATCAGAATCATGATCCGAAAACATTTTAGAGATGTAGAGTTAGGTTTTACTTGTATGTAATACTACTCGAAGGTTATAAAAATTCATAAAGGAGCTTGTTATAGTACAAAAATAACAATAGAAGTTAGTAAATCTGAATATGTAACCCTAGCTGAACTTCAAGAAATAATTTGTGGGAAATGAACCATGACGCAGGAAGAATAGTGACAATGATGACAGTGATGGAATGAGTTTATGTCATCACCATCATCGTTGTAACTGTTCCTCCTACTTTATGGTTTATTTATCACAAATTCTTTCTTAAAGTTCAGTTAGTGTTACAGAATGACCTGTACATGTGAGAAAATAATAAGGAAACATATGATCATGTGGAAAGTCAAATATAAATTACAAAGCAAAACATTTTCTAATAAACATTTATATAACAAAGAAAAATTGTTTATATATATAGATATATAAAACCATATCTTAAAAACAACATTTTCTAGGTAAAATCATATCTTAGAAACACGTTAGTAATATGCTTTAAAAAACATAAATAAATTCCCCTTTCTTTTGGTAAAAATAAATTTATAAAACATTTTGATTAAACATGGAATGTATTTCATTATAAAAATCATAACATTCTACTGACCATAATGTTATATTTACATTTTACACTTCCAAATCATTTTATTTGTTTATATAAAGATGGATGATACCATACTAATCACTCAGTAGGATAGCCATATTTCTCAGGTCATGTTAAACGATGGTGAGGATTGGTCGATCAGGGTGTGTTGGGTTCATCATTTTCATCACAGGGAGCCTCCACATTCCATTAGACCATACTCTCACTATTCTATCTTATATGTCATTTCTATATCAAATTTCACATTTTCAACCATCACCTACTTTCTTCCCTCATAGAGAGGTGAAAACCAGAGACACACACATTCCACTGGCCTGAGGGAGAGATGACCATCACCCTCCAGGATGTGGTAGTGCTTCTAAGTCTTCCTATATAGGGGGAATCCATTATTGGACCCAATCGTGGGTCTTGGCCCAACCATGCTCAGCAATTTTTAGGCTTCGACGTTTTTTTGACCATAAGGTTACATATAGATTGTTGTTATCTATGACTTGTTTGGAGGCTCATATACCACATTTACCCAATGATGCTGAAGAGCAAACTATCATGTATTATGAAAGTGCATATATATTATGAATCGTTGTGGGGACCATGTGTACTAATCACTTGGGGATTCACATGCACATGACGTATCTACCCATAATAGAAGAATTTGATTGGTCCGAGATGTACATTTGGGGCTCATCCTTCTTGGCATACACATATAGCCCATTATATAGGCTATCCAACAAGGACTGCAGAGGTCTCGAGGGATGCATCATTCTTATTTAGATGTCGGCATGGGACCACATCCCTGCATCCCATCCTAATCTTGCTGGTTCGCCGATTGTGATGGAGGTGCTGCATGACGCTCTATGTCGATGCTGGAATGATCACTCATTTATATTGGTTTCTGATGCTACTAAGAGTTATTGAATTTAATTTATCATTATTTTCCACTATCAATGTTTTATTTTATAGGTGGTGTTATAGAAACAGTTTCCACGCGGTTTCGAGACCCCATTTGGGCGTATATAGGCTCAAGTTGGACTATCTATTACCCAACTAGGTAAGTATATACAATCTATCATTGTCTAAAAAATTTAATAATAGCATCAATCTTGGTTTTCAGTATGGAGCTTTTTTGACGAAGGTCACATGTCATTTCAGATTTCATATCTTCTATACTAGAATATTATATACCAGTTTCCACCATACTGTACTGTTGGGATTGAGGATTCTATAGATGTAGTGCCCGTTGTCCACTTCCATATTATCGAGTGGCATAATCCTGATAGAGTCATCCAATATTTTTTAGATGCTAAGCCGATTACATTCCTACCGAGATAGATAGAGAAGTTTCACAACGTGAAGGTGACAGGGAGGCAGGATGAGGACTTGTGTTGAGTACGTGAATTATTTCTTAACTACTGGAAGAGATGGGCAAATTTTTATATCTAGGGTTCACCTACAAATCAATTATTTCTTTCGGAGAAGGTTGAGTATGAACCATGGTATAGACTGAAGTCTATATTGTATCTTACCTGACACGATAGAGAGATTCATAATATTGTAAATTAATAAATTTCCATTAGTTTGTTTGTTATTTTATAATTCATTTTGAATCACTTTATAGGGAACTCACTCAGAACATCTTGTTCACATGAGTGGTGAAGAGGAGGAGGGGGTCTTCAGCCAGGCAGCCGTATGCTAAAGTGCTAGAGCTAATATCGTCTTATTGTGCACTTTTTGAGATCATCGTCAAGCATTCATCCCAAAAATTGGAGGTTACTGCCCCAGAGGAACATCCTAAAATAGCTGCTGGTGATGAGGATCCATAACAACGATGACATAGATAGCGTCATGCTGCAGGTGAGGCCTCACCTATTCCATAGGCAGAGGTTGACCCTCTAGTAGTCCATCCTCACTTGATTAAGGATGTGCCTCATGTGGCATGTGATCCATCTTTCAAGAAAGGATATCTGCAGTTCTCTTGATCTTGGGGTCCATATTCATCACAACCTTGTGGTCCAGATCTATCACAACCTTGGGGTTGAGATCCATCATAACCTTGGGGTATAGCTCCATCATAGGCTTGGTTCCCCACTGCGATGATGGAATTTCATTCTAACACCCTAGTGGGAGAAGGATCAGGAGAGCAGTATGAAATTTATTTGACATATACTCCAATCACCACAGATGTGGAGGATGCAAAAAATCGTCATTCTAGTGCCTGAGGATTATCCTTTTCCAGGTCATCAGACTCCATAGTGAACTCAAAGCGAACATCCTATTCACAGACCGCCATGTGGGATGGAATCTCCTCACCATAGACATAGACATTGATTATACATGTTCATTTAAATGTTTTATGTCTATTGAAATGAAGATACTATTATTACTATCATCCCTTATTATATGTTTATCCATTTTTTTAATTTTCATTAATATTTTAGGCACAATTTATTTTTTATAGCTTTCAAAGTAAACTACATGAAACATAGGAATAATTATTAAATTTCAAGTAGATAAGTTTAAAAGATTATAAAATATATAGTATAAAAACAATGTAAATAAAATTTAAAAGACAACCAAAAAATCTAAAAAGTTTTTGAAAATAGAGTTTCATAAATAAAAAAAATAGATGAAAATTAAAGGAATGTAAGAATGTTTACTCAGAAGTCAGAGCGAAGAGAAGGAATATTTAGGAGGATCCAAAGCCACCTAATTGACTCTAAAATCCTATAAAATATAAACTATAAGACCCATATAAATAAAAATTCAAACTTAAACTATTTCTTATATGTTTAATCCATGTTTTAATTTTTATTTATATTGGTCTTATAGTTTATATTTTATAGTCCAGAAAAGTAAATTACTTGAACCATTGTTAAGTTTCAAGTTTAAAACATGGATTAAACATAAATGATTTTGTCTAAAATAAAAATATTTCTTAAAAAATGTTGATGAAAAATAATTTATAAGCTTTTTATTCCACCAACTTGAAACATAAAAATGTTTCAAGTATGTGACTTCTCTAGAAAATAAAATATAAACCATAAGACCAATATAAATGAAATCTAAAACAAGGATTAAACATATACTAATTAGTCTAAAATAAAAATATTTTCTTAAATTTTTTTGATGAAAAATAAGTTATAAGTTTTATAATCCACTAACTTGAAAATTAAAAATGCTTCAAGTACATGATTTTTCTACCCTATAAAATATAAAATATTATACCAATATAAATTAAAACTAAAACATGGATTAAAAATTTAAGAAATAGTCGAAAATTAAAATAAATTTTTAAAAAATGTTGATGAAAAATAATTTATAAGATTTCCAATCGAACAACTTGATACTTAAAAATGTTTCAAGTATGTGACTTTTCTAGCTTATAGAATATAAACTATAAGACCAATATTAATAAAAATTAAAACATGGATTAAATATATAATAAATAGTCAAAGTTTTAATTTTTATTTACATGGGTCTTATAGTTTATATTTTATAGGATTTCAAAGTCATGTTGGTGGCTTTGGATCCTCCTTGACATTCCTTCTTTTTTCTCTCAATTCGGAGTAACTTTTCTTACATTCATTTCATTTCCATTTATTTATTTTATTTATTAAACTATTTATTTTGAGAAATTTTTTATTTGATTAGGTTATCTTTTAAATTTTATTTACATTGTTTTTATACTGTATTATTTATAAGCTTTTAAAGTTATATACTTTAAATTTAATAATTATTCATATGTTTTAAGTAGCCGACTTTGAAAGCTGTCAAATATAAACTATGCCTAAAATATTAATAAAAATTGAAACAATGGATAGACATATACTAAGTTATAATAATAATAATAGTATCTTAATTTCAATAGACATAAAACATATAAATGAACATGTACAATCAATGTCTATGTCTATGGCGAGGAGATTCCATCCCACATAGTGGTCTGTGAATATGACGTCTGCTTCGAGATTGAAGTGGAGTATTATGACCTGAAAATGGATGATCCTTGGGAAATGGAACTTTGACTATCGCATCCTCAAACTCTATGTTAGTGGGAGAAGATGTCAACTGCATGTCATACTACGCTTCTAATCCTTATCCCACTAGGATGGTATATAGACCTGTCATCATCGTAGTGGGGAACCAAGCCTGCGATGGAGATATAACTTAAGGCTACAATGGATATAGATTCCGAGGTTGTGATGGTTATGGAACCTAAGGATAAAATGGATCTGGACCCCAAGATGGAGGGAAATTCTAATATCCTGTCAAGAAAGACGAATCCCATGGAACCTAAGGCACATACTGAATCGGATGAGGATGGAATACTAGAGGGTCAACCCATGCCTGTGGAACTGGTGAGGCATTATGTGAAGTAGGAATCTATCTACGTTGTTGTTGTCATGGATCCTCAGCACCGGAAGCTGCTGTAGGATGTTCCTCTGAGACAGGAAGCTCCTATCTCTGGGATGGAGGATCGAAGATGCTATCTAAAAGCACACGATAAGATGACATCAACTCGAGCGATTTAGCATGGATGGTTGTCCAACTAACCACCCTCTTATCCTCTTGATCACTCTTGGGAAAATTATTCTCTAAGTGAGTTCCCTGTAAAGAGATGAAAAATGAATTAGAAAATAGTTCTATAAAAAAACTAATAGAAATTTATTGACTTACAATCTTATGAATCTCTTTGCCATGTTGGGTATGATAAAGTATAGACTTTAGTCTATACCATGGCTCATAATCAACATACTTCGAAAGAAATAATCTATTTGTAGGTACACCATGGATACAAAACACTGCACATCTATGATAGTAGTTGAGAATGTAGGCATGTACTCAGTGCCAATCCTCATCCTGCCTCCCTGTCAGCTTCTCCTCTTGAAGCTTCTTTGTCTATCTTGGCTGCAGTGGAATTAGCCAAGCACAACAAAACTGGCGCATGAATATGTGATGCTGATAGCACTCAATAATATTGAATTGAATGAGGGGAACTAAAAACATAGCATCCTCAAGACCAAAAGTGCAGTATGGTGGAAACTGGTCCATAATAGTCTAGTACAAAAGACATGAAATCTGAATTGACATGTGACCTTTGTCAAAAAATATCCTTACTAAAAACAAAAATTGGTGCTATTATTAAATTTATTAGACAATTATAGATTTTATATAGATACCTGGTCGAGTAAGATACAATCCAACTCGAGATGATATACACCCAAATGGTGTCTTAGAACCACGTGGAAATTATTTCTCTGACCCCACCTGTAAAATACAACATCGATAGTGAAAAATAATGAGAAATTAAATTCAATAACTCTTAGTAACATCAGAAACCAATAGAAATGAGTGATCATACCAGCATCCACATGGAGCATCATGAATCACCTCCATCATGGTCAACAAACCAACAAGATCAGGGTGGAATGTGGGGATGCGCTCCCATGCCCACATTTGAAGAAGGATGATGCATCCCCAAAAAACTATGTGGTCCCTATGGGAAAGCCTGCATAATGCTATGTATTTGTATGAGAATCAAGATGATCCCCATATATATGTACCGACCCAATAAAAGTACTATAGTAGGGGTAGATACATCATTTGCATGTGCATCCCCAAGTGATCAGTACACATGGTCCCTCTAATGAGTCGTAATATATATCCACAGGCATAACACATGACAGTCTGCTCGTTAGCATAATCTGGTAAATGTGGAATCTGCACCTCCAACCGAGGCATAGATATTGACGCTCTATATGTAGCCCTATGAGCAGAGAAAATATCAATGCCTAACAATCACTGAGCATGGTCAGGCCAAGATGTTCGAGTGGGTCTAATAATGGCTTCCCCCTGAATAGGAAGACCGAGAAGCACTACCACATCCTGAAGGGTGATGGTTGTCTCTCCCTCAGGCAGGTGGAATATGTGTGTCTTTGGTCTTCACCTATACACGAGGGTAAAAATCAAGTGATGGTTGACAAAGGTGAAATCTGACACCACAATGCCATAGAAGCCACCACGATGCAAGTATGGACTAGTGGAATGTGAAGGCTTTCTGTGATGAAAATGGTGTGCTCGATGCACCCTGATCGATCGATCCTCACCACCATATAACACTACCTGAGAAATATGGCTATCCTATTGAGTGAGTAGTATGGTGTCATCCATCTATATATAAACAAATGAAATGAGTCATAAGTGTAAAATGTAAATATAATGTTATGGTCAACATAATGTTATGACTTGTAGAATGCCAGAAATTCCATGTTTATTCACATTATTTTATAAAGTTATTTTTTCCAAAAGAAAGGGGAATGTATTCATGTTTTTCTAAGCATATTACTAATGTGTTGTTAAGATATTCTTTTACCTAGAAAAGGGGTTTTAAGGTATGATTTTTTATATTTATATGTATAAAATTTGTCTTTGTTATGTAAATGTTTATTAGAAAATGGTGTGCTTTGTAATTTAGGTATGACTGTCGACATGATGTTATGTTTCATGATTATTTTCTCACATGTATAGGTAATTATATAACACTAACTGAACTTCAAGAAAGAATTTGTGGAAAATGAACAACGACGTAGGAGGAACAATGACAATGACGATGGTGATGATGTAAACTCATTCCATCACGACCATCATTGTCACTATTCCTCTTGCATCATGGTTCATTTACCAAAAATTATTTCTTGAAGTTCAATTATTATTACAGAATCAGCGGTACTAACCTCTATTGTTGGTTGTGTACTATAACAAGCTCCTTTATTAGTTCGTATAGACTTCTCATAGTAGTACACACAGGTAAAACCTAACTCTATACGTCAAAAATGTTTTCTGATCATGATTTTTATATTGTTACTAATATTGAAAAATATGGTTGATCATATAATCTTTATTATACTGAAATTTTATAACATCTTCTTGTACCGTAATATATGATACTATTATTTCCTTATATAAAATTTTATTGGAATATCAATCATATAATGTTTTGAAAATCGAGGTAAAGGGAATATGTTTTTGGGTTTACGGTTCATGTTTTAGGTTTTAGGGTTTAGAGATTAGGGTTTTAGATATTGGGTTTTGGGTCTAGGTTTTTGGATTTTTGGTAAGGTTTTGGGGTTTAGGTTTATGATTTTAGGGTTAGGGTTTAGGTATTATGGTTTATGATTTATTATTTTGATATTATGTTATAAGGAATATGTTTTTATATTTAGTGATAATATTTTAGGTTTTACAGTATATGTATTAGGATTTAAGATATACTATTTTGGGTTTAGTTTTTATTATTTTTTGGTTAGGTTTTAGGGTTTGGGTTTATGAATTCAAGGGCAGGGTTTAGGTTTGAAGGTTTAGGGTTTATAATTTTGAGATTACTATATAGAGAAGATGTTTTTGGGTTTAGTGTTCTACTTTGAGGTTATGGGGTTTAGAAAACTAAGGTAAAAAAGAATAAATAACAACATATAATGTACAATATGAGAATCTCATAATGAAGACAATAAATCATTGTGGCTGAGAGTGTGAACTCGACCCAACAATGGTAGGGCATCATTTCTGGTTATGAATTTTTTGATGACATATAGTGCATCTCAAACTCTATCCTTATTCTTGAGGCCATTCCATCTCATTCTTCATCCTATTGGCCTTCAGTCTCCCATGAGTAAATAGCCGATTGATGTTAGGTATCACTATCTGCCGGTCTTTAGGCATTGGGAAATAATGAAACTCCCCAATAGGCATCCATGGTGTAGAAAAATAGTTAGCAATAATATACATATTGTACACTAGATCAATATATTCTTCCCGTGATATTTTCATAGAGGCACATTCTATGATGGTGTGTGTGCATGGAAACCACATGGAAATAATGTTTCCACATTGACATTTCCTCGTTTGTAGTATTACCCACATTTTTTCAATGATGCTATTTGTGATGGGGTCTGAACGCTCTTGAACTTCAATTCAAGAGTCTTCTCATCAAAAAAGGCAGACATGATAACCATAATCTTCTTCAATATTCTTTTCAATATCTCATTGAAAGCATCTTCCGTACCTTATCCTCTACCGTATTTTTGCTGATACTAGTTTTTTTTCTATCAAAAAAGTACTTCATGCAACGATATAATGTCTTCTGAACTAGGGCAGTTATAGGTAACATGTGAAGCCATTTGAAGACACCATTTATGAACTCCATAATGTTTGTGGTCATGTGTCTATACCTCTTCCCCCTATCATATGAAAATGTAAATTTTTCTTTTGGGATCCATATCATATAATCATAAACTTCTTGATTAGAATAGCAGATTTTTTAAAATGTTCTTCAAACCACCGTTGATCCAAATCATATGACACATATAAGAGATGGTATTTCACATAAATTTATTTTATCTTTACATTGAAATAGAAAAAAAATAATAGAGATGATGTGTACCAAGCCTTGTGATTGCCTTCTTCATCGATTCGTTGTGGATTTTTTTATGTCTGTTGCTAAAAATGTGTCTAATGCATAACCAATGAAGTGAATTTTATTATCTTCATATTTTTGGATCTGTGTTTATTGTATCATTAATTTCTTGATGCTGATTAGATATCAAACAAACACCCCAAATGTTGCAGAATTGGTTTCTGATACATGCAAAAAACAAACTCTATGATTCACAGTTTTCTTTCTCTATAATGGAAATGGAAAGAAGAAGATGTGAATAATTTCCATATTAGATTGCCATAATCAACAATACACCCCTTTATTTTCTGTATAGAAGCATTCTATCAATCTGGATGAACTGTTTTCTAAAAAAAAATGTGGAGATAGAGGGGAGGAATGCCTAGAACAACTGGTGAAATTGAACACAATATGAATCAAGTCAGTTATCATGATACACACATTAGTTTGTATCAATATGGAAGAAAACTTGGTTATTATGCCTCAGTATGGCTAGAAATTTCATCAACACCTGATATGAGTCATCTCAATAACCATATACCTTCACAACTTCCTTTTGTTTCACCATCTATGACTTATTATTGGAAATCTTATAACTGATGTCTATTGTATCATCTCTTGCACAAGGGCTATTGGAACATCTTGGAATTTCCTAATCATCTCAACAACAATGGATGACAAAAATTCTGTATCCAATGAGCTATGATCTTGTGTCAAGCTTGGCTGAATGCAAGTATGATTTTCCTCAATCCTCAATATTATCCATCCTCCAAATGCAATATCCGGAATCACCATCAAGCGGAATCTACAATCATCCCCATACTTTTCACACCATATAAGATATTTACTATGACCTAATTCATGAAATATATATTTGCAGTACCTCTCAATGTGAAATATCTTTAGCATTATTTTTAATGAATATTTAATTGGAATTTTCATTCCAACATATAAGGTTTTGTCCATCTAGCTAAACTTATCTGGTACAACTCCAAGAAACTCAGTTGCCGGTGTGAGAACATTATTATTGAATTAAGGAACTCTTGTCATTGATTTTGACCAAGATGAAAAGACTGGTGGATGATTTATTTTAGGTAAAGGATACTGTACAACTAATTAATTTCTCAAAACCTCTTCCCTAACTTCCGCTGGTCTCTCCTCATCAGCACTATTGTCACCATCTGTTTCGTCATTATGAAACTCATCATCAGAAGTCAGATTTACATGTATATTTGAGAGATCATCTAGGTGGTACTCTTATGCATAATTTAGAATAGGCTCAATTTCATGGGACATACTATCTTCAACCACTCTTGCAAGTATATCTATTTATACAAATAGACATTATTATTGTACTGTAAAAACATTGAAATATAACTCCATCATGGTAAAATCTAACCGTTGAGAAAATAAATTTATTGCTTGGACCCACTACGCATCAACAACCAATGGAAAATCTAGATTCCAAAGTGTTACCAAGAATTTAAAATGTCTATATCTCATAGACTTGATCTCTTGATTGGGTCCCAGATTTAAGAAACCATGAATTCTGTCTTGATGGTCACTTAGAGTTACACAATCAGCTATACTAACCACTATTATTTGTTGTGTAATGTAAGAAGCTCCTTTCTGAGTTTGAATAACCTCCCCATAGTAGTACACATAAGAAAACATGAATCTCTATGTCAAAATTTTTTTTTGATCAAAATTATGATAGTGTAACAAATATTAACAATGATGGTTGACCATATAATATTTATTAGAATGTAATTTTAGGATTCCTTTTTATACCCTAAAATATTCTAGTAATGTTTAATTATATAAAAGTTTATTTTAATATAAGTCACAAAATGTTTTGGAAACTGAGGTAAAAAGAAGAAAAAACATCAAATTAGTTTATTTATCATTGATAAAATGAGAGTTCTGATCATATAAAGTGAAATGAATAAGAAAAAACACATTAAATAACACATGAATTCTTTATAACTTATAATAAATTCCTTGAAATTTTTCAATAAAATGTGGTTTGGATGAGATGAGTCTCACTTTGGATATGAGGTAAAATCCAGCTTATTTTTAATTGGTATCTTAATAAAAACTTTGAAGGATATTTACTTCATTTTTTAACTTTGGAAAGCTTTCAACCTTCTAATGACATATCTTAGATGTCATTATAAGGCTAAAAACTTTTTAAAGTTCAAAAGTGAAGTGCATATCCTTTGAAGATGTTATTATGCTACCAATTAAAAATAAGCTGGATTTTACCTCATGTTCGAAGTTTGAATCTTCTCATCTAAACCACATTCTATTGAAAAATTTTAAGGTATTTATTGTATGTTTTAAATCATTAATGTGTTATTAAATCTTCTTATTCTTCTTCATTTCACTTTATATGATCATAAGTATCATTAGATAATTATTATAAGGACTCATTTTTTAATCCTATGTTATTCATTAATTAATATATAACTAATCATTGCTAACAATAACTATTATTTTTAAACTATATAATCTTTAAGATACTAAAATTTTAAAACATGTTATTATATCCTAAACTATGATACTAATGTTTCTTAGTATAGTTTTTACTAATTTAATAATTATTTAATCACTAGTTAATCATTACTATGTTAATCATTAGTTAATCATTCTTCAATCAATCACTACTATAAATTCTACCTATACCAATGATTTTATACCAATAGTTTTTAAAAACTATTGGTATAGGTCCCTTTTCCCAATGGGTTTTCCAAACCATTGGGAAAAGCCCCGTTGGGAAAGGGTATGGATTTACCAATGGTTTTTTCAAACCGTTGAAAAAACCCCACTTTGAGACCAGTTTTCCGAACGATTTGGAAAAAACATTGGGAAAATCCCACTTTGGTACCAATTTTCCCAATGGTTTAGAAAAACCATTGGGAAAGGGTATGAATTTCCAAAAAGTTTGGAAAACTGTTGGGAAAATCCCACTTTGATACCACTTTTCCCAATGGTTTGGAAAAATTGTTGGGAAAGGGTATGACTTTCCCAATGGTTTTTCCAAACTGTTGGGAAACCCACTTTGAGAGCACGTTTCCCAATGGTTTGGAAAAACCTTTGGGAAAGGGTATGTCTATCCCAATGGTTTTTCCAAACCATTGGGAAAAGCCCCACTTTGATACCACTTTTACCCATGGTTTGTAAAAACCATTGGGAAAGGGTATGTCTTTCCCAACGGTTTGGAAATACTGTTGGGAAAATCCCACATTGGTACCACTTTTCCCAATGGTTTGTAAAAACCATTGGGAAAGGGTTGGTACCTATCCCAATGGTTCTTAAAACCGTTGGTATAGGTCTATACCAATGGTTTTCAAACCGTTGGGATAGGTACCCTTATTTTTTATGAATTCTTTTGTCGAATATCGTCAAATAAATAAATATATAAATTACATATATATATATATATATATATTTATCCAAATATATTCAAAAAGGTAATTTTAGGATAGTGGTAAAGTATTTGATATATAACCCAAAGGTTGTGGGTTCAAACCTCCACTGTAACATTTTTTTTTAAATTTACCTATACCAACGGTTTGGGCAGCTGTTGGGTGATTTGGTGTGGGGATAGACCTATCCCAGTAGTTTGGGGAAAAACTTTGGGAAAGACCTATCCTAACGATTTGAAAACCATTGGTATAGACCTATACCAATGGTTTTCAAACCTTTGGGATAGGTCTTTCCCAACGTTTTCCCCCAAACCAGTGATATGGGTCTATCCCGATACCAAATCACCCAACGGCTGCTCGAACCATTAGTATAGGCTATACCAATGATTTGGGGACCTATAACAATGGTTCCAAACCATTGGTATAGGTAATTTTTCCATTAGTGAATCTATAATAGAGAATAACAAACACATAAAATAACACATGAATGTTTTACAACATATTTGACACTCCAATCTGTCAAAGAATCTAAAAAAGCATGACGAAGGGAATCTATTAGAAAGAAAAGAGGGAATACATAAAGAAAAGTCAAATATTTTCAAAGGCATATGTTTTTGGCTGCCTTAGTTTATCCAAAACTCATTTGGAACGTAGCCTACTTGGGTGACCCTATTTTCCGCACAACCCACTTATGCACCACCATGTTGGAGATGAATGAAAGTATAATTTTGAAAGTCCTAAAGTTGTCGCCCTAGCCTATCCAAAACACCATCAACGTGCAAGGTACTTGCGCGCACCATTTTGGCACTCAAGCCACTTGCACTCCCAACTTATTTTCACCCAAGTTCATTTATTTGCCTATAGATAGACCCTTAGGGTCCCCATTTGTACGAATGAATTTCCCTGAAGCCTAATTGCTGCTCTGGTCGTCCTATAACTTCACCCCAGTCTTCCGAAACTTTCAAGGTAGTACTTCAACACCTTGAGTAGAGGATTTAATAGAGTATCATTGGACTTAAGTTCTTTTAGTGTTTGAAAACCATAGCACTTGCACGCCTAAAGCGCCCAACCTCCCCAAGTCATAAATACTTGCGCACCACCCAATCCTCTTACAGGAACTTGAGCCCCCACATCTGGGATCACCTGTGAATACTCTTCAAGGCCAGAGAAAGGTCTCACCCAAGTATTAACATACAGGTTTTTTGTTTCTTATGTGAACATCAGGCCACCCAAGTCCACTTGTGCGCCCATACTTGCGCGCCCTTACCTACTTGGGTTCCCCTCTTTGATTCACTTACTCTCTTTAGTCTATATGCCATAAATCCTTCCTCAAAGCCAATCATGGCAAGGATTATTCTTCTTTGGATCCCTTGTCTTAAAGGGATCATATTAAGACCTCCACCAAAACCTCCTGACTTATCAAACCTTTGGGAAAGGCACATCAGCGTGTCTCCTATTTGGATTTGTATTTCCACAGTCAGAGGTTTCCCGCATTTGTTTCACAATAGGGTTAGGATTCATGGAATGTCTGTGGGTTTGTATATCCAAAGTCACATGGACTTTTCTCCGAGGAATAGTGCTGGGAAGTTCCCGGTTTTGAGAATAAGGGTATGGGTTATGTCTCCCCTTCTCATCCCTAAGACCCGGAACCTCGGGTCACTGGTAGGGAAGGTATGGTTCACACTTGCTTCTCCGCACAAGAATAGGGGAAGTATCCCTCCCCTACCAGGATCAATTTTAGGGAAAAAACATGGTGTAATCCCCTATATTTTCTTACAGGAGGTAGCATAATTGCTTCTCCTTTTTTCTTAGGTGCTAATGACCAGAAGGGAGATGGGCACAATGACTTTCATTGCCCTTTCCCTCTCCAGCTGGGCTTTATCACCATGGGCATCCATCTTGGTATAAGCCCCGAACATTCATCCCTTTTTCCTTACATTAGACACTTGTACAATGTAAATAGAATAGAGGGAAGGCTCATCACCTCTCCCTCTTCCATGGTCAACTCGTCCTCATCCACCCTCACCGCCATAGGTGTGCCCTCTTCCATCAACAGGGATTTTTTTGAAAGTGTGGATGCCTTTGTTGAATCTTTGACATTATATTGTTTCTCACATAGAGAATGAATCACGTGGGCTTAAAGATTTTTCCTGATCATAGAATTTTCACAACATAATGAACTAAGAGAACTATGATTCCTGTTCAAACCAGGATACATAGAAATCCTTTTTCAGGGCCCGAGCTCACTGAATATACTCCTCAAGAATCCAACCCTAATTCCTTTAATATGGGAATCATACTTAGGAATAATCCCCAAATTAAACCCCATATCATCAAGGCATCCTTTATAGGAAGTAAGCACAAACTCATCTCTCTCAAAGGACTATAATATCCTACGTGACTTATCTAACTACGTGGGATTTGATTCCCATCCATATGAGATACATAGGAAGACTCTTTGAGGTTCAAACCCAACACTCCAAATCAATCCTATTCTCCTTGGGACATATTCCCAACAGGGTCTAATATTACTTGGAAACCCATATCCCTTTCCAAGTTCCTTGGGCTTCTTCATCATAAGTCCCACACTAAGTTTTGACTAAACAACTTCCACTTAGAGGTCTTTATCACATGACTTTAAAAGGTATGATGTGTCCCATTCAGTGGCACTGAACTACAAGGGTTTTAATTACTTTCACAAGGATATACAAGTAGCCCATTTTATAGGTAGGATCCTAAGATTAAAACAAACATTCGTCTTCCTGGATGACAATAAATTCTAGAGTGCCCTGCTGAGTGTATTAAAAACCAGTATCATCATAATGATGATTAAAATAATATCTAAGTAGTATATGAGAGGATACCATTGATGTATAACCTCAAATATATACGGATGATTTTAAACTTTTCACATGTGTAATAAGTGATTGAAAATTCCAAGGGATACTTATGATATACTTGGTGAATTAATAAAGATTCATAAAAATATCTTAAATTTACAAAGAGAGTCCCAGAGTAGACAATAACCCCCCCCAAAAGGGTGTGATGAGTCCGACCTCCCATCCTCTCTACCAATGCTCGTTCTTAAGTATGGTGAATTTCAAACTTAACGAATGCCTGCCTTTAGAAAGAAGGTCCCCTTTGGATAAAGAACTATTGGAAGTTTCTGGTTCCATAAATAAATCTAATGGAAACCACCTAGAAGCAATAATTATTAAAACCAGAATACATGTTTTAAGGAAATAAGAAACAAAAATGGTGAACCCGAAATGAATCCTTAACCAATTTAATAATGTTACCCACCTGCTAGGCCCCTATCAATTGATAAAGGAAGGCCAGATAGAGTAATCAATCACACATGTATCCATATAAAAAGATGTTTCTTTAATGGAGTTTGTTGTTGTTTTCAAGTTTTTATTCTTAGAATTCCCTTCATTCCAAAGATGGATTTCTCCAAGACAACATCTGTCAACTTCCCGACTTCTGCTCAAGCTGGATCCCCATCCATGGGAAGGATGTCATCACCAACCCAGTGTCTTCAACGCTGGGTATCTAATGTTCTAGTAAAATAATATTTATGGCACGGTACAATCCCGACTTTGGAGGCTGCCCGGAAGGCCCTCCAGGTCAACAATCCTCGATCATCTGGACAACGACGACCAATGATCAAGAATCAGACAGTGCCAACCACCGTTTTCAACCACTTCGGGTTCTTATCCCCGGAATACAACAACCAGTCCCTCCCATACTATAAGTAGGTGGATCAAGAGGTCACTCAAGGCCTCAATTCAAGAATATAGGAGTCTTTACTAAGGAATCACACCGGAAATTTCCACCAGGAGAATAACATGGTAGGGAATCCCCAACATGATGGGGGTGTTTCCTCTGGACATTCAGCCCAAGTCTCTTATACTTGGGCATGCAAGACGAACCATTGGGGACAACATCCAGTAAATAGGGAGCAGGTTCTTTCTCTAACCCTTCCAGATAAGTCCATCAACCTAACTTGATGGAAAACAACGAACGGGCACATACACCCATCCGTATTAATTTTTCTACTCAACAGACTCCTCTAGAAGCAACCCATCAATCCCATCAGATAAACCCAGTGGTGTACCGTGAACAAGAACACACACCTACTTATAAGTTATCATCCAGTTAATAGGCTCATCTATTAGCATTTAAAGAAGTCTTCCAATCTAATATGGTGGAAACTGGTAAACTGGAACACACACCTGTTTACAATCACCAATTCTATTAGCAGTCTCGTCTTACAGTATTGAAAGAATTCAGTCAACCATACTTGATAATAAACATCCAGTAGGCACATACACCTTCCAATGTTCATCAATCCTGCCAATAGTCTCATTTGGTAGCACTTGGAGAAGTCAGTTGGAAAGCTCTGACAACAAATTTGGGACAGACCCAACTCTCTGCCCCCAGGCATGAGTACTGCCAATATCCATTGGCAGGAAAATGAGGAAAGGAGAAGGAACATACACTTAATCCTGATACGGAATGGACATATATTCCCGTTCTAGCCACTGAAGTCACCAAACATATCTTATCCATGGTGAAAGGGCAGACTTAAATCCCTGTCCATATTCTTGAAGCATTCCAGGATATTATAACTAATTCAACTGTATCAGGGGAATATATACATAAATTTATCCCTACACATGGGATGCCACATCGGCATTCCATAACAGAGTAGATACACACCTCTGATCTAGTTTATGAGGGTCATGGGGTATACTTCCCCATATCATACGGACAACAAGATCAGGAACATACACCCTTTCCAATTAGAGGTTATCAGTCCGTTCCGATAACCACTCCATGTCACGAACCGAATCTGGTTGCCTTCAAAATCAGCACCCAACCCAGTCCGTGGAAAGACCTGAAGGGAGTTCCCTTTCCCCACGGGCTGGCACAGGTGCTCGAGTATCATTTATCTTGGTTTGGGAACGATTTACCCAAATATGTATACATAAAACATCCAAAATATTTGATAAAATGAATCTGAAAAATTCATACCAACAAGGTTTATACAAAAAATCAAGAACGAAATACATAAGTTCAAATGATATACAAAAGGTCCAAAGACACAATGAAATTGGAACAAAACATCTCCATGGACTCCACATGACAGGGGGTCATCACCCCCAAGCCGTCTCCACAACTCTGCCCCAAGGATGGGGACTAACACCCTGGACCGCCATCACCCTTAGCCTTTACTTTACCTGAGTCAAACATAACCAAATCTACTTACACCCAAGGGGTGTAAGTAGGGTGTGATCCTTAGCCCAATATGATACCACCGCTAAGATATTCCATGTTATAAACATTTAAAGACGAAAAGCATGCATGTTTTCAAAAACTTGAAAAGCTAGTTACAATTTCTAAAAGATGCAACTTTGAATAAAAACAGTTTTCAAGTGGGATATTTTAAAGGGTTAACACTTTTAAAATAAATACCAAAGCTACTGAATTTCCAGCCAAATGTACTGTATTCTGATGGTATGTATAAAGTAACTAATGAGCATAAGCAATAGGAAATAACCCCTAGGCACTAGATAGCTATGGGTCCCAGGTACCTTGTATCTCGGTGAGAGTAACCATCACAAATATCCATTCCCGTGAATGGTACACTATTAGGGAACATACCCATAACATAGTGGACCCAATCATCATCATTATAGTTTAGTTATAGTTGTAAGAGTCAATCTTTCTAAGTGAAACTGAGGCCAAACCCCACAGATTCACTAGCATACTAGTACTCGTCCACTCACCTAGATACCTAGGTTTTACCCTTGTGCTCAAACAAGTTCAAAAAGTCAAGAAATATACATTGAACATGAAAATATTATTTCCGCATAAAAAATTTACCAAAAATCCCATATGCATACCACACAAGTCACAAAAGTCCATTTTTCATTCAAAATGATTTTGAAATCCGACTCACACCAAAATAGCACACAACACATTTCAAATTTCTTCAAAACTTCCAAAAAACCATTAAACAATTTTATAAAACAATTATAAGTTATTTCAACTCATATAACAGCCAACACACATGGCACATAACACTTCTTTAATAATCCAAAATTCAATTTTTCACATCACACTCACACAAAACAGTCCACATCACATTCACATCTCTTTCACACCTCAATATCTCCTTCAAAAATTTTAATAAAATATTTCCAAGATGATACATATCACATAACAACCTTTTCAAAAATGAAATGGACCTTTTAAAAATATACTCCTACCAAAAAAGTTTGCTTATATAGTTTCACCTCTTACACAACTCAATAAACCATTCAAAACTTTCATAAAACAATTATAAGGAGTATACCCACGCTTTGCACATAAAACCCATGTCAAAAACCTCTTTTTAAGCCAAAAGAACACCGAGACCCTACCAAAACAAAATTTTCAGCCCAATCAAAATGTAATAATCCACTTTCAAATGTTATATAATCACCTTGAACAATATCACAAAACATACCCATGAGAACACACAAATCCATAAAACACTTTCAAGGAGTATAACAAGGTTACACACATAAAACCCATTAAAATACCCCCTTGTTTTAGGCCCACATGACACTATATCATTACCCAACCAAAATTGGTAGCCCCTTTCAACAACTAATAAATCACTTCTACATTTTACAAAACTACTGCAAGAGATAACACATGAAATACATTTGAAAAATACACACTTCAAACAAAAATGTAACTTTAATACCAAATGATTTACTATTGCTACAAAAAATGGTTTTTTCATAATTCACAACATATAAGGAAAATGAAAAATTATTTAATCAAGAAAACTAACTCATCATTAAATGGTTACCCACAGAATCACCTACCAAAATTGTCGAATCCCTCAAAACATGGTATGAAACATCAACCGCACCACCCCGACACCAAAAGGATGATAAATACAGACCTAGACCACAAATTGTCACAAAAAAAGACTCATAGTTAAACCATAGGTACGAACCCTAGGTTCTGGACACTTTGGAACATCAAGAAAGAGGGATGAAACCCTAAAGAAATGGAAGAATTGGAAGAGAGGAACACTTACCTTGAAAAATATTAAAGAAATTACCCTGAATTAACCAAATTTTGAATCTCAAAGCCAAAACAACTGATATTGAGGCTCGAATGATGAGGAGGAGGTAATGTGGGGACTGAAATGGGGGAAAAGAGTAAATATTGAAGGAGATATTAAAGAATGAATTTACCTCTTTAAATCTGGGTGATTTGATAAATTCAGATAATAATCGCCCTCCTTTTGGGTTCTAATGCGCTCCAAAAAATGCAACACCATTAATGGGGGTGATCCTAGGGACAGTGGATTCGCTAGGGAGGTGGAATCACAAAAAAACAATATAAAATTAAGGAGATATTAAATAATTAAAAATTATTTTTAATGTAGGAAATGGGCCTTTGGGTAGGCCCAATCCCTTAAATAAAAACTGAAATACACCATGATTAAGGATTTATAAATGGTCCAAATTAATGTGGTGGTGTTATTAGGTCTGGGTAGACCAAGTAGGAATTATAATAGATAGATTTTTTTTTGAAAAATGAAAGATTTATAAATGAAAAAAAATTAATTTTTAAATCTGGAATTGAGCTCACGGTTTGGCCCAATTTATGAAAACTCACCCATTCCTCCCTAAAAGCTTGGGAAACCCAAAAAAAAGAATGAATGGAAATTAAATGAAATTTAACCTTAAAATAAGTCATGTATGTGAAAATCCAAGATAGGAACATACACCTACCCATGATAACCACTTATCACAGCAAGAGGCCCCAACTAAGTATAAGAGAACATCCAAAAAGAAGTCTCTCCAAGCACTGTTGGAAAATCAAGAGTCAAGCTATGATTTAGATCCTCTTAATGCTGGAGTTCTTGAAGCCCTCATACATTTATCTATTGTAGCTCAAGATCCTATCTTCTCATTAATAAATTCTGGGAGTGCTATATGTAATTCTAAAGTTCCTCATCAGACACTTCATCATAAAGGCTTGCTTCATGAAAATTTGGTCAATCCAGAGTGTCTATCTCCGGATGAGAGCCACGAAAACCCTCCATGAGGCCAGAAGACTACGAAGCAAGAATATTTATCCCTTGATTTAATCCACCATGGTGATCCTACCCATGATGGAATTCGCTAAGAAAGTCCTCTCCGTAGTAGTATTTCACATTGTTAAAACAATTCCATAATTGACAATATAACAATGAGAAAGCCCTCCTATCTCGAGGCACTTGAAAAATCAAGGATAGTAATGTCTGATGCCTTGTAATTTATGAGCGAAACACTTTCTCAACCAGAAGAAATCTTAAGGTAATAGTAATTCTATGAACCTCACTTGGGATATTTGTCTTCTAATACAGAGCATCCACTTTGGTCAGACCAAGTGGATAAATCTATAGTGAAAGAAGATGAAGATATGTTAAAAATGAGAAAATAATTGGCTAAAGGAGAAGTACCAGTCATGTTCAGTCCTTTGGAAACTTATAAGTATAAAATTCTAGAATTAATGACAGAAGATTTCATTCATGACATCTACCTTAACTTATGGAAAACTCTTCATTATTTGAAAACCAAATTATTACCATATGATGAATATCAAAATCATGTAAAGGTAATAGAATAGTTGAAATTCCAAATTGACTTGGAATCTATCTCAATTTCCCAACATCCAAAGGTTAAAAATAGCAGATAACTCTTTAGCACACATACCTTAATGCTCTAAAAAGGCTACGCCAGTTAATCTCTGATTCCCCATCTAGTGTTCGTATCAGAGGATGGGGTGCACATGGATCATTTCATTTCACTATAGTCCAAAATAAGAAAAGTCCTCCAAAAGTGGTTTCATGCAATATTATTTCCCACAGTTATCCCCAATCAATAAATTTTGTATACAATCGAATGTACACTCAAGAAAAGGCCTCAACTAGCTCTCATCAGAGTCAGACCCAAAGAAAAGAAGTTGTTGTGTTACTTTTACATCAAGATTCTTAGAATCTTGAGTAAGAGTCCCGTTTAGAGGATATTACCTGTGAGAGAACCAAAATATGCAAAATCAGAAGAGCAGTTGCATGAATTTTAACCATAGTAGTTCAAGAATCACCCCAGCTTGCAAGGCTGGGGGCTCATTTAATTCAAACTTAAAATTTGTTTAACAGAGTTCAAAGATTTGAAGAAGAAGAACATGAACAACCCCATCCAGAAGGGTTGGGGGATTTTTCACATATGCAATCCCCTTCTCAACAGAAGTCAGTTTTCTCCTGATTAGGGAAGAAGCCACAAGGAGAGCATACAACTAAACTATATAAGGATTCACTTCTGATTACTTTCTGCAAAACAATTCCTAGGAATTCATCACATGGGAGAATGAAGCCTCCTAAAAGATACAAAGGAAGATGATCTCGTAAAAATAATGACAAAACTCCCTTGATGCATTATGTGTCAGTAAATGTTATTAAAACCATTGCAGAAGATCTTCTAGAAAATAAGTATAGTTTAAGGGAATTAGAAGATGATTTTATTGTCCATAATACAATACACACTGAGGAAAATGAAGAACGTGTGCGTACCCAAAATCATAGGCTTACCCAAAATCTAGGTATGCCTTCAAATAAACAACTCCCCCTATCCGAAATGTATCTAACAAGGGGAAAGGAAAAACTCAGATCGCATCTCAATTTTCCACTAGAGAAGGTCAATCTCTTTATCTTGAATAGATATTTACACAGTAAGAAGAAGAAATGAAAGAGTTGAAAAGAATCAATATATAGTTACTTCGAAACAACATTTCCACTAGACGTACTCCCCAAGAAAGTCCTCAACTTGAAAATCCTGTAGGAGCTCCTCATCAAAGAGGATTTGTAGTAACTATAGATGCATATAATGAATTCACTCCACTAGGTACACAATCAAGTCAGGATAAAACTCATCCTAATAGGCCCGTTCCCATGGGTTATCCAAGGTAGATATCAACACCACCATCAATGGTTTTGCCGGTCGTTACACCAACCCAAGCTCTAGTTGCTATACCTGCATAGAATCCAGCTCATCCGAATATTCCCCAAATTCTTATTAACATAGTTAAGGAATTAAAAACTCGATTGGAATCCATGGAGGAATGACATGCACCAGTTCAGCCGAAAAAAAGAGATTACCCTGAATGGGTGGATGCAATTCCTCCACCACCAAATTTTGTGAATACCACATTACCAATATTTAATGGTTCAAGAGATGCAGAACAACACTTAACACATTTTTTTTCTCATTGTGATCCCATGATGGGAACTTCTCAACAACAAGAAGCATTAAAGCTTAGGTGTTTTGTACAGTCATTACAAGGACCAGCTGTTGTCTGGTATACAAGTTTACAATCTCGATCAATTACTAGGTGGGAAGATCTCCATCATAAATTCCTTCTTCAATTTAGTTCAACACTACCAAAGATGATAGTTTTTTATCTTACCAATTGTAAACAAAGGTATAATGAAAGATTTTCTGATTTTATTACTCCATGGAAAGGATTAATATATTCCTTAAGTCTAGAACTCCCTCAAGAAGAGTTGCTGTCAATCTATGTGGAAAATCTACGCGATGAGTTACACACACCATTGATCCCTGTGAAATACTCAAGAGGGTTTTGAGACCTTAATTAAATCATTCAATAGATAGAAGATTCTATTATAGAAACTAAGGCTAAAGATCAAGTAATTCCATTAGCTCCAGGGAGGAGGATAGGAAAAGAAGAAGCTGCTACAGTCACACTCAAGAAGGCACTTGTACCTTCTTCTACTTCAAGACCTTAATTATACTAAAGGGATCCACCTCCTGAGAATCAGAAGCAACAACAACCTCATCAAGATGATCAAAGAGACCAAAGGAGGAAATATTTTGATGAATTAAAGAACCAATTTTATTCTTTCCAGAATGAACATGTTTCTGGTTACTTCATCTCAACCTTGGAAAACAATTTGGTTCAGTTGCCAAGGCCGAAGAAACCAAATAAAGAAGGAGATGAAGATCTTCTGAATTATTTTACCTTCCACCAGATGTTGGGGAATCCTTTCCAGAAATGTTTTCTTTTCAAAGATCTCTTGAAAAATATGGTAGAATATGGGAAAGTAAAACTGAAAGGTTCATCAGCTCAAGTAGCATGTGTTATTACTACTAATATAGAGGAAGAAGGTGAATGAAAAGAGGATAAAAGTAAAAATGTGCAGAAATATGATGATTGGATGATCAGGAAAACAATCAACCAGACTCATACCATTTTAAAAACATATTTTAAACAACCAATTATGTATTCTTCCACTCCTTCCACCGTAAAACCACCTTGATCAAAAGGTCGTTCCTAAAAGAAACAAAGTAATCATAAGGATAAAGAGCAGTTAGAAGAAGAAGAGATCACGTCAAGGACAAAGTTATCCTTTACCTAGGAAGATTTTATGCCATATGTTTCAAAAGCATGGGCACCTCTCCACCAAATAACACAATAAAAGGTAACATATCAGGCAGAATCTTCATCAGATGAAGAATTGATCTTTGGTTCTGTTAATGTTATCCATTTAACAGATCCTTATGCCAATGATGATTTTGATTATAATGATCCAGAATTCCTTGTACCTAATTGGGGAACTAGAGGAAGAGGACAAGGTCGTGGATATAGGGGAAGACGTGGGAATTCTATAAATCACCGTTTTAACTCTACCCCTGCTCGAACTATATATGTGACATAAATTCATGGAAGAGACCTTCCACAGGCTCAATAAGAACAAGAAGTTTCTCCCATGTGAAAAAGTCCAGTTCTGACACAATTATTTTGGAAGGCTGATTAGAAGTCACACCATATTCCTCTTAGCAAATGAATAGACCTAGTTAGTCTAATCTCCCAAAGTCAAGAATATCTCCTGCTTCTGCTTCAACATAGAATACGACTACATCATACACATCAACTTCTAAAGCACCTGCAAAACCACATCTCCATGCTAGGAAACGTAGTCCTTTGGACCAAAATTATGGCGTCTTGAAACAATTGGCCCATGTACTGGCCAAGTTATCAATTCTGGATGCTTTGAATCTATCAAAAGATATTCGAGAAGCACTTATTGAGGCTTTGTCAAGTCCTTAAGAGTTTGAAACTGAAGTTGCTGCTGCTGAGGTTTACCGTGTAGAGAATGATCTTGCAGAATGTCATGCAGTCATATATTTTATAGATGAAGATGAAGATAATTTTGTATATGGACATATCAGACCTTTGTATTTGTCTCCCAAGGTCAATGACGTAGAAATCCGACGAGCTTTCATTGATAATGGCTCTGGGGTCAACCTCATTCCTGTTTTTACACTTTGTTGATTGAGCTTGACTGAATCTGACATATCTCCTTCAAATTTAATGTTGAAAGGGTATGCCAAGAATGAAAAACAACCTCTGGGAGAGATTACAATTAGTAATTAGTTTGGAGATCTTGTGTCTAATTCAAATTTCATGGTTGTTCGTCCGGACATAGCCTTAAATATTCTACTTGGAAGGCCTTGGCTACATCAACATGCATCCATAAATTTTTCATACAACCAATGTCTTAAGTATTGTTTCAATGGTTAAATCGGGAGATTGTATGGTGATAAGGATTAGTTCAAAACATGTGAGTCTCAATACATTGAGGCAGAGTTTTATCACACAAAAGGAACGAAGTCCATGATGAAGGAAATAACCAGAGTTAATGCTCCAAATGAATTGGAAAAGATTCTAATAAATCCATTCATACATTTGAGTACATATTATGTGCTACACATCAATAAAATTGAAAGGGTAAAACTTAATTCAAGAAATCATCCATTAATTTCCATAATGTCAATTATGGAAACTGAGCCTGGAAATATGGGAGAAATTACTTATTCACCAAGTAGTGATATAAGCTTAAATGGAGATGTCTTCATTTCATCTGCTGAACTATAGAAAGCCTCTACTTTATCAGTTAGAATAGAAGAAATTGTGGAAATGCTAAAAGAAGACAAATATGTTGATTATCCATCTGTCATTTCCTATTTATCACCACAAGAAGACCCTTCATCATCAATAAAGTTAGATATGGTGTCTTTTTATTCAGGATGTTTAAATACTGACTCTCCCTCTAACTCTAGGAGTTTGGAATCATCTTATACTATGAAAGTGGAAACCAAATAGGTAACAAGTAATGAAGAAGAATAGGAAGATCTCAAGGATGCTCCTCCAGCATTTGAAGAAGGTGTCTCTACCATAGTGGATGAGCTCAGAGAAATAAATCTGGGTATAGAAGAAGATCCATGCCCCACTCTAATTAGTGCGGCCATGACCTATGAAGAGAAAGAGGTGTACACTTCATATATAAAGAAACATAAATATATATTTGCTTGTAATTATACAGAAATGCCAGGTCTTAATCCTAATGTAGCCACCCATAATTTGGGTTTTCCAGAAGAACATCACAGATTCAAGCAAGCAACAAGAAGAATACACCCAGCTCATGCCTCTAAAATTGAAGCTGAAGTTGATAATCTTATAAAGGATAACTATGTTAGGGAAGTTCAATATCCCAAATTTCAGGCCAACATTGTCCCATTGAAAATGAAGAATGGAAAAATTAGATTTTTCATTGATTTCAGAGATCTTAATCAGCATTGTACGAAAGATGATTTTCCAGTTCTGATTACAGAGATTTTAATTGATGCAATGGCCCGCTATGAAGCTCTTTCCTTCATGGATGGTTACTATGGGTATAATCAAATCTATATGGACCTAGAGGATGAATAATCTAAAGCCTTTAGAGCCCCAAAAGGCATGTTTTTCAATCGGGTAATGCCTTTTGGTTTAAAGAATGCAGGTACAGCATACCAACATGCCATGCACCATATCTTCAAACCCTTCTTAGGGAAATTTGTTGAATGTTATGTGGATGATTTGGTTGTCAAATCCAGACAATTTTTCAATCACTTGGCTGATTTGGATACCATATTCCATAAACTTCAGCAGTACAATTTGATGATAAACCCCTTGAAATGTGCTTTTGAGTTAACCTCAGGAAAGTTTCTTGACTTCGTTGTACTCGATCATGGTATCAAAGTTGATCCTAAGAAAACAAGAATAATCCTTGGTATGTCACCTCCTCGAAATTTGAAAGAATTAAGAGGACTCCAAGGAAACTTGGCCTATATTTAGTGCTTTATCGCCAATTTGGCAGGCAAGTGTTTACCTTTCACCAGATTAATGAAGAAAGTGGTCACATACCAATGGAATGAAGATTGTAAAGAATAATTTTATACCCTCAAGAAATATCTCTTGAGTCCACCAGTATTAATGCCACCTATTGAAGGAAGACCACTTATTCTCTACATGACAGCTTTAGAGTGATCACTAGGTGACTTCTTTGCCCAAAAGAATTATGCTGGGAATGAAAGCAACCATTAATATCTCAGTCAAACTTTGTTTGATGCAGAAGATCGATATTCAAGTATTGAAAAGCGATTCCTAGAATTAATCTTTTCAATTTAGGTATTGAGGCACTACCTGCAACATCATGATGTCCAATTGGTGTCTCGTAATAACATGCTTAAATTTATCCTTAGTCATCCTATGCTTATAGGGCGTTTGGTGTGATGGGTACTTATTTTTCAATAGTTTGATATCCAGTTTGTGTCTCAAAAGGCAATAAAAGGCCAAGCTCTATCCGAATTCCTTGCTGAGCACCCATATGTGGAAGATACATCATTAAATACTGAACTTCCTGATGAATATGTCTTCTCTATTCAGGAAAATACCCAAACACGGGAAATGTATTTTGATGGTCTTCTAGAAGTCCAATAGGGAAGAGAATGGAAAACCCTAAACTCAACAAATTTGGGTTAAGAATTGTCCTTATTTCCCCAGAAAAGGCTGTATTTCCTTATTCCTTCCTGTTGTCAGAAGGCGGTACCAACAATGAGGCAGAATATCAAGCTCTTATCTCAGGTTTAGAATTGGACCTTCAGGTGCAAATAGATCACTTAAAAGTGAAAGGTGATTCAGAATTAATAATAAAACAAATTAATGGGGAATATTCTATCAGAAAAGAAGAGTTACTCCCTTTGTGTGATTACGTTAGAGGGTTAATGGATGAATTTTCCTCATAGTTGGCATTTTCTTATGTCCCGCGATCATAAAATGCTCAAGAAGATGCACCGTCTAAGGCAGCTACAGCCTTGGAAGATCCAAATTAGGGTGAGACAATCATTAACATAGCTCATCTTCGTATGATCTCGCATTTTGTTCAAACCATAATAGAGGAAATTAATGAAATTATCCCTATTTCTTAACCATATGGTCATACCACAGGATGGAGAACCTCCACCATGGAATATATTAAAAATGGTACATTTCCACTAGATAGGGCTGAAAAAGAATAGATCCGATGATGAGAAACTAATTTTACTCTTTATGATAGTCCAGACCACCAAAAGATCCTTTACAAGTGAGGCTTTGATGGAATCCTCTTCAGATGTATTGATGGAGAAGATACTGCAACTATCACGATAGAAGTACATTCAAGAGTTTTTGGTGCCCACCTGTCTGGGCACACAATCTTTGATCAGATCCAAAGGCTTGGATACTTTTGGCCTTCAATGAAAAAGGATTGCACAGATTTCACTAAGAAATTTCATCCCTACCAAGTGCATGCCAACTTCATTAATCAACCCCCAGAGTTGCTACATACAGCTAAATACTCCTGGCTATTTTCCACATTAGGAATGGATGTAGTAGGACCTTATCCTCCAGCCATGTCTAAGAAATTCAAGTATATTCTCATTGAGACTGACTTCTTCTCTAAATGGGTGAAGCAATACCACTCAAAGAAGTCAGATCTAGAAGCATTGTTAGTTTGGTAAAAACTAATATCATCACCAGATTTGGTGTCCCTCATACTATTTTGATGTACAATACCACCAAATTTTGTTCTGCTGAGGTAAAAAAGTTATATCAAGAACATAATATCAAATCCAACCATTCATCTCACTGTCATGTGGTGGCCAATGGACAAATAGAGGCCTTCAACAAGACCCTATAAAATATACTATAGAATATGGTGGATGAGGATAAGAAATAATCGCCTGATAAACTTTTGAATGATTTATGGGATTATCAGACAACTACCCATACTGCTAGCCAAGCAACTCCTTATTCATTGGTATATGAAACCGAAGCACTTTTACCAATTGAAATGCAATTGCCTTCACTCAGAGTTGCAATCTATGATCAATTGTCTATAGATGAGAGTTCTCAGAAATGGTTCAATGAGCTGAAATGATTAGATGAGAAAAGATTGCATACTATACATCATCTAGAAGTTTATCAGAATATAATAGCATGAGCTTTTAATAAGAAAGTTCACCTCTGTTCATTTCTTCAAGGAGAATTGGTATTGGTCCTTAGGACTCCAATGATACCAGGGAAGAAACCTCCAAAACTTGAGGCAAAATGGGAGGGACACTATTCCATACATAAGGTCTATTGAAATAGAGATTATGCTTTAATCTCAATGGATGAAGTGTTTATTACAACTCCAACCAATGCGAGATTCTTTATGAAATACTTTGTGTATTTTTCATCATTTTTCCTCACTGTAAGACTTAAAATTGCACAATAAAATGTTCTCTCTATAAGACTAAAAAAACTGCACAACCCCCATGTCCTAGTTTCAAGACATTAAACTATATAACAACCATAAGCTTCCATGCTGCATGACGTTAAAATGTGTAGCATCTTCATCCTTGTCGCATGACGTTAAACTGCATGACATCATTTGTATAACCAACGTCTTCCATATTTGACGTTAGAAGCTTCCACAAGAAAACATCATTGACATCATCGCTACTCCTTATTGGCACATGAGTCCCTCTTTTCCTTATTCTTGAGTCAGATCTGCATAGGGACCTTGTTTCAAAAACTACATACAGCTTGATTCTCATCTATTTGAGATATGTAGAGACGCCTGAATCTCCAATTTTGGGCCCAAACATAACCAAAAATCTTCTTATTTTCTTTTCTCTTTATGTGTATGAATTAGTTCTATACAGAGTGTTTCCTTAAGATATATTATTTGGTCCTTATACCATTTTATGTCTTAAGATTTACTATTCTCTCAGAATGTGTCAAAGGCCCCCATTATTCATGTCATCACATTAGCGTAAAGAATGGTTATTTATAGAACTATGTACGACTTGATTCTCGTCTATTTGAGATATGTAGAGATGCATAGATCTTCAATATTGGGCTTAACCACGATAAAAAACCCTTTATTTCTTGTATAAGAATCAAATCTATACAGGGAATGTTTTAATAACTAAGTATGATTTGATTCTTTCCCCAGAAAGACACATAGTGACACTTGGGTTTTATCCCTTAATCTAGTTACAATATGTCTTTCTTTTCACATTAGTTCATTTTCATCCTCACTGCATGATTCAAAACTGCACAGTACAATGTCCTCATTGCATGACTTAAAACTGCATAGTACAATGTCTTCACTGCATGACTTAAAACTGCATAGTAAAATGTCCTCACCACATGACTTAAAACTGCATAGTATAATGTCCTCACTGCATGACTTAAAACTACACAGTACAATGTCCTCATTGTATGGCTTAAAATTGCACAGTACAATGTCCTCACTGCATGTCTTAAAACTAAACATCACAATATTAATTCATAGAAAACAAAGAAAGTCTTCATTTTACATATGAGTCAGATCTATGTAAAGTATGACAAAATCATGGACAATATCGATTAAAATATTTCTCATGTGCATTGAGCAAAATACCCTTCCATATTTTACACTCCTAATCTTGGATATTTCAATATCCTCATAATATTTCTTACAATTTCCAGTGACCGAGTTTCTAATATTTAAGAACTCTTTTTACTGACTAAGCACTACATGCCCTTAGGTGGCCTTGCATAAGTTTCCTACTAATAGGCCTATCGGCCAAAAGATTCCACTATTTGGCTATGCAACATATGACCCAGTTGGCTCTTCATAACACAACCCCCATAATGGGGTTTTCAAATAATGGTAAATTTGTTTTTATTTATAGTATATTTTTCCCCTTCAAACTTTGATGAAAATATTCAAGAATCTATATTTTAAAAGCAGTAATTTAGGTATACTTGTCCCATTATCTTTCTCTTGATATGAAAATTTCAAGACCATAGTTTACACATTTCCCTCAACATGTGTTCAATACAATATGAAATAATATTAGAATCATTTTTTGGCCACATATCATATACTATTTCTATTTATTTTCCTAGTTGTATGACCTAAAACTACAGACGCCATACCTCTTACATTTAGGTCAGACTTTTGTAATGATCCTATTCCTCCACTTCTTAGGAAATCTTGGTTGAAAATACCATTTCCATATTCAGGTATCTTTATACATAAACCAAACTCTGTGCTTCATAAAATCTGAATATCCATAAACTTTCTCAGGCTTTTAGCAATAGAACATCAGACTTCTAAGATCTCTTTTGCCTGACTATGTAGCACGTGCCCTTAAGTGGCCACGTATAAATTGCCTATATAATAGGCATGTCATCCAAAAGATTCCACTATTTGGATCTATAGCATATTCCCATGTTGTCTCTGCATAACACAAGACCCATAATGGGTTTTTAAAATAATGGTAACTTCATTCTTAGAAAAGACTTCCTCTAACGCCTTTATCCCTTTTCTCATCTTATCTTTCAGATTCAGAAGATTCCCAAATCACAGTTTACCATTTTCCCTTCCATACCTAAACATGATAGTATGTTTCCAAAAAAATTATCAAGAAATTAGGAGAATTTAATACCTTTGGTCAAAGCTAAATAATTTAAATTAAAGTTACACATTGTCCTCACCGCATGACTTAAAACTGTATTGTACATTGTTCTCACTGCATGACTTAAAACTGCACAATATAATGTCCTCACTGCATGACTTAAAATTGCATAATATGATATGAAAAATTTCCCTTTCTGATAAATTTTAAGCATTACTCATACACCAAATTTGTATAGAAATGGTTTTCCTATTCATGAAATATGTTAGTATAAAATAGCCTTTTCATTCTTAAAATTCCTTTCCTTGAAAAAACCACCCTCGGTGGTCTTGAGTCACCCAAATCTTATTTTCCCCTATTTATCAACAGAAAATGTTAAATTTATTAAGATATATTTTTCCTGACTATGCAGCACATGCCCTTAGGTGGCCTTGCATAAATTTCCTACATAATAGGCCTATCAGTAAAAAAATTCCACTATTTGGATATGCAGCATATTCCCCAGTTGGCCCTGCATATTACAGACCCCATAACGGGTTTTTCAAATAATGGTAACTTCATTCCTGAAAAAGACACCCCTTATGATTGATACCTGTTTTAGATTTGGTGACCATAAAAATTATGAATCAGGGTTCCCCTTGGAAATATTTAAATAATATTAAAACTATTCTTCGCCATAGAGTTTTGTTCGGGATCTAATTCAAAATTTATGGTCAATGCTATTTGACCCTAAATATTAGCCCTTTATAGTTCAACATGCATGACTCTAAACTTCCAAACATCAAAAGACTTGGTACTCATTATATTGAGAACCCACAAAATTCACTCTAAATAAAAGTCTAGTCCCAACTCACTAAACATACATTTTGTATGGTTTAGATAATATTGATCAATAAAAGTCAAGAGATATAAAGTTTGTAGGGGTTGTCCATATAACCCTAGAAAAAAAAATTTAAACTATACTTACTAGTCCTAATGGCCTAGGTAAAAAAAAAAGCAGTTAACGAAAGTGAAAACACAAATGATTAAAGAAAAAATACTTCTTCATTTATGAAAAAAATTTCTCAGAGGAGCATCAACAAATTGGAGTCTCTCTATTTTCAAAAATCCAAAATTACAAAAGGATTTCTACATAATCACTCATTTGTTTGACCACCCCTTGAACCCCGTCAAATACTTGGTGAAGTTTTTTTATTTGAGAAACCTTGATCTCTTTAGCATGATGAAGATATTCTCTAGCATTTGTAATGGAATTTGCACCACCCTTCTGGACTTTTTCTAATGTGCTATGAAGTTGGTCAAGATCCCCTGCAATGACATCTAAATCCTGTTGAAGGTGCAATTTCTGAACAATATTTTCTTTAATTGTCTACTTTAGTCCCTTCAACATTTCATTATGATTATCCTTAGACTAGGACAATGCTTCTTGGAACTCTTCAATATTGATTGACAGTTTGGATTTTATCAAGTCTTTTCGAAGCTTTTGGTATTACTCCCTCCTTTGAATAATCTCTTTCACTGCAGTATGAATTTCACAGTATTAAAGACCGCCAAATCCTAGTATTATAAACAGAAATGAAAGTTGTGGAGTTATTAAAGGTAGTCTCTCAAGGGGAATCTCAGATATTATCTTCCAAATGTTTTTCCCTGCATTGCGATGAGAAAGGCGAAGAGCCTTCTGTAGTTCTGGGTCTGATTCAGAATCTCTGTCATAAGGAGGAGTATATTCTAGGACTAATTCATTTAAAGAAATACCCTATTATATTCCTTCCTAAATAATGGCTTCTCCACCTTCCAATGGTGTTTGGGATGATGTAGAGGCTTCACCTCCAGACCTATCCATTGAAGTTTATAACCCTATATAGTAAATCAATAATTATGGTAATGGTTAGATTCAAGAGACAACAAAAGTAAATGAAATCACAATATCAACATCTATTACCTAATAGTAGGTTAGTATCTTGAGAAAAATCCTACTCAATATTCTTTATTTCATCAATCTTGTTTGATGTCTCTGGATGAGGAGTGTTATCATTAATATGCTCTGGATTTTCAGAGTGAAGTTCAGGAAGATCTATTATCTCAAGATCCACCCGAGATAATGTCTCCGAAATGGTGGAATTGACATTAATATCAACAATTCCTTCAAGTATCATTTCGGTATCAGTTTCTTTAGATGGAACTATATATTTCAATCAACCATGGTTAGCAGGTTAATCATAAGTAGGTTAACATGACGAATATTAAGAACTCATGTCCAGTTGATTCTATACAAGGTACTTTAAAATATTTTAAATAATTCGATATATTATCATGTTCTAATAGTTATTCCAAGTAAATTCCAAGATTCATCATTTCATCCAATGATATCTCAGATCCCATGTTATTCTCACCCATGGGATCACTTGGCATGTTTTCTTCACAACCTTCCTCCAGCAACTTTTGACCCCGAATAGCTTCTTCAGCAACAAGTGTGGGGTCAATGTCAGTTGTTTCCAGATGTTCTAGTGTATGTGATGAACCTAAAAGTATCACAGAATGGAAGTTAGCTATTATTTAATTTGATGCCTTATGAAGTATTATTGATTTACCAGAAGCCTCCTCTCCTATGATAGCAAGAACAGGAGCAATGCTAGGAACAAATGTTGGTTCTTTTGGATTCAATGCCTCTTTAGTAACCACTAGATTTTTTGAAATTTGTGTCTTTTAAGTAGAACCTTCTATGATTTCTTGAATCTTATCAGTATTTTCTTTAAAAGAAGAAATGAAAGAATCCCCTGTGTTTTTTTAAAAAATAGGGTTTAAACACTTTTTTGTGAATAAAGACTAAAATTCATGATTATCAGGGAGACTTACCACTGCTAAGAAAGAGCTTAACCATCGTCTTCTTTATTCGGTTATTTTGCTTCCTTGCCTTTTTATGAGGGATTGAATCATCATCTATAAAGATAGATATCTTAGATTCCAATACTCTCCATATTTCCTCCTCCATGATCTGTTATCCCAGAGATATTTCTCCCAATTCATGGGGTGATCTGGTGGCTCCCAGAGTAGTGCCTCCAGGGCTATACTGTGGTGAAGGAACTTCAATTGTCTTTCCTTTACCCAGTTGTATGTTAAGATGATATTTTATCCTAAGTAACAATGTTTTGACTAAATTTCAAGTTAAAAAAATGGAAGATAATGTGAGAGAAAGAAAACTTACATCCTCAGGATCTACAAAATCACACCACTATTCACTTAATGAAGGATTGATCCCTCCAGTGGTACCACAATCAATCATTTCCTTTACCCTCTTTGGGGTAGGTATTGATTCATAAGTGGTATATATGAGCATTTCCAACTGTCGAATATAGGTACTCAACTCATTGTGATTATCCTTAAAAACAATGTCAGAAGAAGCCCGCATGTCCCCTACTCCTGGAATATGTAGTCCTTCACACAAATCCATCCACATGGTTTCAGCATCACAATATAGATTCTGCCATGTTTGAACAGCCTCTAGTCGCATATATTCAAAATGTATGTCAGAGTGTTGTGAATTGGATCTTACAACCTTGGACTTAAGTTTCTTTCCAGCACCCACTGTCATAGATGGAGGATTAGAAAATGGAACTTTATGCTCTTCAAAATGATGGTGACCAGATCACCTTGATATGAATTCAGTAGGGATTGATGGAGTGGCGCTCTTAATTATGACAAGAGGGTTATATCTGGAATAAGTTATCTTCGGTGAATTTGGAACATCATCACCTCCACCCTTTTATTCTTGCAAGTAGGCCCCTGATGATGAAGAATTAAATTCTAAAAACCCTTACTCCACTTTGTAAAACATAAGTTCTAAAGTGAGTAGCAATCCACCCCCACAACACTTGAAATGGTCCCACTATTCTAAAGGGAGACTTCCCTTTGTAAAAATATAGAAATCTCCTATGAATCTTGGCCAAAATAGAAGCATCCAACCCTAACATCCTTTTCTCCACCATCTTAGCTACAATAACAAAGTTTCCTGGCCTCACACTACCTTTGGAGTCTCGGACTAGTTATAAATACACACTGATCCACATGGATAAAAACCTACCAGATGTGTCTTTGCAATAATTTTTGGGTTGATTTCATATCCCCATTTATAAAATTATTCTTTATCCAATGTTGGTCAAAAGGTGTCATGGGTGACCCTATTCTTTTCCCTTGGACATCTAGTCGGATGGGTGTAAGTGGGACCCTTTTTCTTCTTCTTTACCAATAATATTTCCATCCATTCCTCCGGATGAATATCCCTCCTAGTACAAGTTTTCACGGTGATTGAATTCTTTGAGTTTGTTAAATATTTTTTTCAACTCATGAACCAAATATGGTGTCTTCTCCGAGTCATTCCATGTCACTTTGGGGGGAATAAACTCATCATACATGTCCCCAAGGATTCAAGCTCTAGAAATCTGGTAAACATCCCACAATTTGATACCTACGTCTCCATGTGTTAAATGGAAGGAATTAGTCTCTGAGCTCCATCGAATTAATAATTCTAGCATGAAATCATCATTACTGTATACATAGGTTTGCCCAACCTAGATAGACTCATAAATCCCGACACCTTTCAAGTCATCTGAAAATTCTGCACATGTCTTTCATACCAAGTATACCCACATCCATGCAGGTTTTACACCTCCTCCTGGGCGGAAGTCCCAAATTTTCTTCCAACCCTTGGACTGATCTGTCTGGGAATCCTAAAAGATGGATGAATAATAGTGTGGCTGTAGCTCGGGTGTGTGTGCCTTTAAATCTGGAGCACACAGGTTATGATGTATAATATGAGCTTTCTCTACTATCCCAGTATTGATAAATGATCCCCCAAAAGAAACATTTTATAATGAGAAATTGGTATAATATTGAAAACAAGAATGCGGGATAAAGTTATTTGGATCTAGAATGTTATCATCTTGCAAATGTCACTAGCTATACAAAGGCAGATAGGTGCTTCGATGAAAGTTAAAATGATATTCTTCAAATATTTTGCTAATTCTGGAAGGTTGGTTTCACAAATTTCAAAATAATTATGACCAACTACATTCATCATGTCATCAATACTCTTTCTGGAAATCTCATCAATAGTTCCAATTCCTTTGGGAGCTATTGAACCTGCAAAAATATAGAGACCATCTTTTAAAAGTAAGTTCATTTTTGGTGTTTTTCAAAAAATGGAAAAAGAATTAAGGTACACAAGTTTTAAAACTTGGCACTCAAGTATAAGTCGGCGCGCAAGTACGACACCCCAATTATAATACACAACTAAAATATGTTGAGAAGAAGCGCAGTGAAATAGAAGCGCCTAAATAAAATAATACTTTCATGCTGAGAGATGAAAATTCGGAATTTGTGAGATTTTCGTAGAAGTGAAGCCGGTAAATATAAGCGACACATGTCACCCTGCACGCCAGAAATCTTATGCATTGAAAACTTGAATACCGAAGTCCACTTGAGTGCCAACACTTGCGCACTCCAGTGTTCATTTCTTTCTCCTCTCTCCCTCTCATTCATTTCTTTACCTCAGTATAGGATCCTCTTTTCATTTTTGGATCCAATTCTGAGGGGGGGGGGGGGCTTTGTTGAAACTTCATTCCATCAATGATTCTAAAAAATCATGATAAAGGGAATCCATTAGAAAGAAAAGAGGGAACACATATAGAAAATTCAAAGATTTTCAAAGGCATAAGTTTTTGGCCACCTTAGTTTAGCCAAAACGCATTTGGCGCACAACCTACTTGCACACCCCTATATGTCGCGTAGCCCACTTATGCACCACAATGTTGGAGACAAATGAATGTATAATTTTAACTAAGTCCTAAAGGTGTCACCCTAGCCTATCCAAAACACCGTCGGCATGCAAGGTACTTGTGTGCCCTATTTTGGAACACAAGACACTTGTGCGCCCAACTTATTTTATCCCAAGGTCATTTATTTTCCTATAAATAGACCCTTGGGCCCCCCATTTGTACGGAAAAATTTCTCTGAAGCTCAATTGCAGCTCTGGTCTCCCTAGTACTTCGGCCCAATCTTCCGAAACTACCAAGGTAGTACTTCAACACCTTGAGAGAAGGATTTAATGGAGGATCATTGGACTTAAGTCCTTTTAGTGTTTGAAAACTATAACACTTTCGCACCTAAAGGGCCAAGCCTCCCCAAGTCAGAAATACTTGCGCGACACCCATTACTCTGACAAGAACTTGAGTTCCCAACTTCTGGGATCACCTGTAAATACTCTTCAAGGCTAGAGAAAGGCCTCACACAAGTATTAACATACTAGTTTTTTGTCACTTAAGTGAACATCAGGCCACCCTAGTCCACTTGCGCACCCATACTTATGCGCCCTTACCTACTTGGGTGCCCATTTTTGATTCACTTACTCTCTTCAGTATATAAGCCATCAAGCCTTACTCAAAGTCAATTATGGAAAAGCTTATTATTCTTTGGATCCCTTGTCTGAAAAGGATTCTGTTGAGACCTCCACCAAAACCTCCTGACTTATCAAATGTTTGAGAAAGGCACATCAGCGTGTCTCCTATTTGGGTTTTTATTTCCATAGTCAGAGGGTTCCCACATTTGTGTCACAATGGGGTTAGGATTCATGGAATGTCTGCGGGTTTTTATATCCACAGTCACATGAACATTTCTCCTAGGAACAGTGCTGGGAAGTTCCCTGTTTTGAGAATAAGGGTTTGGGTTCTGTCCTCCCCTTCTCATCTCTAAGACCCAAAACCTCAGGTCACTTTTAGGGAAGGTATGGTTCACACTTGCCTCTCCACACAAGCATATGATAAGTCTCCCTCCCCTACCAGGATCAATTTTAGGGAAAACATCTTGGTGTAAGCCCCTAGCTTTTCTTGTAGGAGGTAGCATCATTACTTCTCCTTTCTTCTTCGGTGCCAAAGACCAGAAGGGAGATGGGCATAGGGACTTTCATTGCCCTTTACCTCTCCTACTAGGATTTATCACCATTGGCATCCATCTTGGTATAAGCCCCGAACCTTCATCCCTTCTTCCTTACATTTTACCCTTGTCCAATTTAAATAGAACAGAGGGAAGGCTCGTTGCCTCACCCTCTTCCACGGTCAACTCGACCTCGTCCACCCTCACCTACATAAGTGTTACCTCTCCTATTAGTGGGGAAAAAAAAATTTGAAATTGTGGATGCCTTTGTTGAATCTTAAACATTCTCTTGTTTCTCACATCGATCATGACTCATGTAGGCTTATAGATTTTTCATGATCATAGCATTTTCCCAACAGAATGAACTACAAGAACTCTAATTCCTGTTCAAACTAGGATACATAGGAATACTTTTTCGGGGCCTGAGCTTAGTGAATATCTTCCCCAGGAATTGAACCCTAATTCCTTTAATTTGGGAATCCTCCTTAAGAATAAGCTCCAAATTAAACCCCATATCATCAAGGCATCCTTTCCAGGAAGTAATCCCAAAATAATCTCTCTCAAAGGACCATACTCTCCTAGGAATCTTATCGAACTACGAGGGCTTTGATTCCCATCCATATGGGATATGTAGGAAGAATCCTTAAGGTCAAACCCGAAAATCCAAATCAAATATGTTATCCTTGGGCCATATTCCCAACAGGGTCTAATCTTAATTAGAAACCAATATCCCTTTCCAAGTTCCTTGGGCTGCTTCAGCATAAGTCCCATACTAAGTTTTGACTAAGCACCTTCAACTTAGAGGCCCTTATCACATGAATTGAAAATGTATGATGTGTCCCATTCAGTGGCAGTAAACTATGAGGGTTCTGATTCCTTTCACAAGGATACGCAGGTAGCCCATTTTATAGGTAGGATCCCAAGATTAAAACAAACATTCATCTTCCTGGATGACAATAAATTTTTGAGTGCCCCACTGAGTGGCTTAAAAACCAGTATCATCATAACTATTATGAAAATAATATCTAAGTAGTATATGAGAGGATACAGTTGATGGAGAAACTCAAATACATATTGATAATTTTAAACTTTTCAGATGTGAAATAAGTGATTGAAAATTACAAGGGATACTTATGATATACTTGGTGAATTAATAAGGATTCATGAAATTATATTAAATTTACAAAGAGAGTATGAGAGTAGAAAATAATTCCTCCCAAAAGGGTGTGATAAGTCTGACCTCCCATCCTCTCAACCAATGCATGTTCTTAAGTATCATGAAGTTAAAACATAACAAATGCCTGTATTTGGAAATCAGGTCCCCTTTGCATAAAGAACTGTTGGAAGTTTCTGGTTCCATAAATAAATCCAATAGAAACCTCCTAGGAGAAATAATTATTATAACTCGAATACATGTTTCAAGGAAAGACAAAATAAACATACAAGAAATACCAACATTTTTCAGCAAAACATGGTTTGGATGATATTAGCATAACTTTAGAAGTGAGGTAAAACCCAACTGATTTTTATTTGATAGCTTAAAAACATATTCTACATGTATGTACTTAACTTATTAAGTACATATCTTTAGATGATGTTATTAAGAAACCAAATAAAAATAAGCTGGATTTTACCTCACTTTTGAAGTCACACTCATCTCATCCAAATCATGTTTAATTGAAAAAATTCAAGGTATTTCTTATATGTTGTAAAACATTGATGTTTAATTTAATGTGTTTGTTCTTATCTATTTCATTTTATATAATCATAATTGTCATTTTATCAATGATAAGTATTATTAACTAATAATTACATGTATTTATCTTTTAATCCTAAGTATTCAGTAATTAATCTGTAATTAATCACTACTAATAAAATGATTATTTATAAACTATATAATCTTTATGATACTAAAATTTTAGAACATCTAGTTATATCCTAAACATGATACTAATGTTTCTTAGTACAATTTTTAACTAACCAGTAATTGTTTAATCACTATTTAATCATTATTAAGTTATTATTGAATTATTTATTCTTTAATCATTAATCATATGATATTCAATAGTAAATTATAATTAACTAATCATATGTATTCATTTTTATCCTAATTTATTCATTAATTAATCTATAATTAATAATTACTAATAATATGTATTTTTTCTAAAATATATATAACTAATTAAACTACTTAATAAATAAAATTGTTAAATTGACTAGAAATAATTCAATTATTATAATAAATTTCATTATTTAATGCATTTTCCTTGTCCGTTTCATTCTATATCATCAAAATTATCATTTTATGATTGATAAATATAATGATTTTATTTTTATTTTCTTAGGTATTTTAGTAGTTTATAAAGAAAATATGAATAATCTTAATAATATCCCCTAATAGTGTCAAAATAAAAGTGTATTAAGGCCCGTTGTTGTGTACCAGTTCCCATTTGAGTCTAGCTGAAAGCGGTGTTTTCGGGTTTTACCGCTAGGTACATTTTTTCCAGATCCATATCCACATTTTTATATCAAGATAGGGATTTGATTTCTTAGATAACCACATAATCTTTATGCTACCAAAATTTCAAAATACTTAATCCTAAGTTATTTTATACTTAATTTATACTTAATCTATACTTAATCATTACTAATAATAATAATTATTCCAAAATTTATATAAATAATTAAACAACTTTATAAATAAAATATTTAGAACTAACTAAACTACTTAAAAAATAAAATATTTAGAACTAAAAAAAATTCAATTAAATAAATAAAGAAAATTAAATAAAATAAAAAAATACCTCAAAATGATGCTTCACAAAAAACCGGGCCTTCTTTTGGACCACTAACTCCACCACATGGAAAATTATTTTTTTAGAGATATAAGTAGTGGAATGGGGAGAGATATGGGAAAATAGAAGTGAGGAGAAGGGGGGGGGGGGGTTCCCTTTTATAGGGAGTTGAGGGAAAGGTGACACCCCCACCGCCCCCTTTGTAATGTCATTGATCCCAGACAAAGGTGGAGGTGGGGAGGGAAGGCGGCATCACCGCTTCCACCTTTAAGGCATATTTTTAATTTTTTTAACCTAATATTTTTAACTTTTTTTTTCAAAAAACATGTGATAAAAAAATACGACTGGGTTTATGTCGAGGCAGCACTAGGAGGCGAGGGTGGGAGGTGCCACGTTGATATGGGCTCGTGAGGGGGAAACGTTTGATCAGGCTATGGAGGTAGTAGATAATGGTTGGGAGAACTTGAAGGAGATCCTTACAAGGAGGATAAATCTAGACAGCCTGAGAAGGCATGACTTTCATATATTTTTTTCTTATAGCCAAGACGGTGTTTTATTTCAAAAAATTCAAAATTTGTTATTTTAATCAATTTTGTCAATTGCACCCACAATTTCTGCCAGTGGGCCACTTGAAAATAAAATTTTAAAAGAGTATTCACACTACCTTTTGATATAATGATAAAAATTATTATTATAATAAAATAATAATAATAATAATTATTTAATATGCATAATTTGAGGGAAGCTGAATATGTCATTCGGATCGAATCTGATCGCCAGAATATAGCAGCATGAATTCTTCAGATCAATGACCTAAAAATGAAAAAATATATATTGTTCTTCATATTTTTTTTAATATATAAAAAAAATACCATGTTCGATCCATAAATTGTTTTTCCTGAATCACCATATATTGGTCAATCAAGATCAGATCACACCATAGTTAGATCCATTGAGACCAAAATAATGCCCTCTACTTAAATGTAAAATAAAAATAGTTATAATTGGCTCAGAAATGCCACATGATCCCTTTGATACTAACTTATATTATTGGGGTGCTCAATATAATCCAGTGGTCCGAGGATTTTAAAATTTCAATCACTGTAAAGATCACCACGATCTCCATCCTTCGATCAGTGAAGGCGAACTTGGATCATTCACTCAGATGGATAAATTCTATCTATAGGATTCAAAAGGCTATATAAGATATCAATTTCATACACTTTTATAATTTGTTGGAATTAGATCCTCCCTACTTATATAGTGAAAGTTCCAAATACCCGGTTAGGGTTCCCTAAACCTCATGCAGTAAAATCCTCCAAATAAGTTATATAAATAATTAATTGTGATGAAATAACTATGCTATAAATATTATTTGTATTTTATCATAAACTTATAATATATATTAAATATATTATGTGGTAAATCCAAGTCATTAACTCGTCTTGTATCTCCCAATATAATTAAACAATCCTGTCATATAAAAATAATATTCGTATATATAATATTAATCCCTGTATTTACATAATCACTTGTAATTACTTTTAATAAATAAATTCAACCAAACCATTATTTTTTTGAATAATAATGATTTTTTATTTATCAATGATCGATCAAACATAAATAACTCTCATACTATGTGGTGGGGCTCACCATGTGCTATATACCTATACACATGAATATGAAAGATTCTTGAATGAGATATTGTGTTTCACCCTCTATGAAATTATCTTGGTCGTAGTGAATAATATTCATTAACATAGAGCAGGGTCTAGTAACCCATCAAGTCCCCTAAAGAGTTTAGGATTAGTAATAACAATGACAACTAACCTACAAACACTCACTATGTAATATAATTTATTTTTATTTTATATCTAATAAATAAGGACATTCACTTATGTCTTTTTATTTTTATTTATTTATTATTTGTTTCTTTATCTGGATGGATTTACCCTCAATTACCACCTCCTTGAATTTTTGAAGTTACTACCATCATGATCAACTTGGGCTGAGATATTACTTCATCAACATGGAAGTGAAATATCCTATCATGATCACCCAAATAATTCCATACCACTAATGACACACCCAACACAAGCTACCTCTCCATGATTTCATTAGCATGGTTATTTCCTTGCATTAATATACATGGTCAAATGGAACACATTAGCAATGATCTCATATCAAGAGACCAATACAAATGTATGTAGATAGGAACATACAATGACACCAAAAACATGTGGTGTTCCTATTGGCAGGTCAATCCTCATGATCTCAAGTACTTGATATCAAAAAATTAAAAATTCATGAGAAGAATTATCAATGCTTATGAGCCCCCATCACCTGATAGTCATACATCAACTATGTCCAGTCAGTATGATGTCTCAAGACCCTAGGAAATATGTTTTAGATTAATGTCATAGTATCTTGAGGTTCTAATTATTACCTAGGATATTCTATAAAATTGTATTATGTAAATTAATCTATGTAAATTACCATTTTATAGAGGATGGATAAATAACTACACTAAAATGGTACATAAAAATCCTGCATAACTCACTATACATATGGTATGGTAATCCAACGTACCGTTCAAGTTGGGTCTATAACAGCCACTATTACCACACCCATTACATTTATTATGGTTAAATCATATCAATAATGATAATAATGATATAAATTACATATATATATTCCTTATATATGTATTTATAGTAATCCATAAATGTTATAGATACAAATTTTTTTACACCATTCCTTAAGACGGTAGGCCATATATACACATGAACAAGGTTTCCATGTTATCGATGGATGGAATGAAAAAAATGTAAATAATATATCACCATTAAATTATAATTTTTATGTCATATATATCATATATTTTAATTGAGTAAATCATTATTACCATCCACATCAAAAATTAAACAAAAAACATCAATTCTTTGAGGTGATAGTCCTCACATATACACGACCAATGTTATCATTTTCCAATATATTGGAAGGTTAGAAGGAATAAGTGATATTATAATTCCTCAAGTATAAATATTTCATAAATATATTATATAAGAAACAAATCCATCAATTTCCCTAACCATGGTAGATGGGGATGGATAATTAATCACATCTCTTCGTGAGGTGTTAGTCCACTATACACACGATCGAAAATTTCATTTCCCATTTGATGGTGGATTAGATGAATATAGGAAATTAAATTAAAATTAAAAGATATAATTAAATGGAATATATGGATTTTAAAATATCATCATGTTTGAATAATTTTCAAGCTCTTATAAGAAGAAGTAAAATGAAAACAAATAGTTAAGGATAAGGATGACCCCGGAATTTCTGGCTGCGACTACTACTACTCGTAGGGTTTTCTAGCATTCACTATGGTGTTGATCCAATTAGTTGCACTGGTGGTATCCTGGGGGAGGGGGATTTTATTTTAATCTCATTTTCATCAGATCAAGAGGATTATATTTGTTTTATATTACACGATTTTCATTCTACACTTTTACCCTTCAAGGACTTGAGCACTGAATTTATTGGATCTTTCCTTTTCTGATCATCCCCCTCAGCTAACCTGATTCTAGATCAGGATTACATATAAGATGATGTTTCTTTGATAACTGCATTTGTGAAGATCCTAGGATCTCTCATGTGGTGGGTTCAACATTTGGGTGGTGGTTGCTGTCAGAGTCTAGCATCTTCATGGGCAGTGTGGTTCGATATCTAGGTGGTGGATTAGGTATCATCTAGAGGCAATGTGTGGTGGTTTAGAGGTGATGATCGATTTCTTACATTGGATTAGGTTAAGTTAGGAATGTCTTGGAGGGACTGATGATGTCAACATTTGATCATATGGATGGTGTTTGCGGGTTTACTGTCAGATTCTATTATCGGAGGCAGACTATGGATGATCTTTAGTTTTAGTGGGATTTGGCTAGTTCTTATGGATTTGCTGATCTGGTTTTGTTGTTCTAATATTTTTTAGGACACTATATTTTATTGGGTTTCAAATGTCTATATGAGCACTATAGTTTTTCTCATTGCATTTGGATGGTGGTGCAACTTCTTTCAGGTGTTGTTGGGTGGATAACCTCAAAAGAGGGATGGGTATGAAAATACCCATAATATTCCATTTTCCCTCTTTATTGGATGGATGGGTACCAATACATTGACTTTTAATAGTACATTATATCTAATTTTTCATGGAATCAAGGTTATGATTCATTGAGTTTTCACATGTATTGTCATGTGGGAGACTCAATAGAGAGATAGGTGTGTTGGAACCTATCAACTATTCCTCCTTCCACATTTTCATATAGACAGGGGAGTTATCTTCCACATTGGGATTCTATCATGGTAAAACTTTTTGGTATGGGAGAGATACATATTCAATAATGGATTTCTCTATTGCACTATATTTTAGGGGGAAATGATATATTTTCTGACAATTGTATTAATATTTTATTTCCTTTTGACATATGGTACATTGTTTCTTTTGGGTCATGTTTTTTAATGGAATTTTTCTATATTTTTAATGGGATCCATCTTTACACAGTCTTCAAAATAGTTTCTATATTTTATGTTTAATAAAGGGTTCTCAACCCTCATCTTTTTTTTTTCAAAAAAAATTTAAGGACTATACCTCTTCTTTCGAGAAATCATTAAGTTTACACCTAATAACTTTATAGGAAGTTTTTGAATAAAAAAATGACTCTATAAGATGTATAGGGATGTGAGAAAGATATTTAGATAGGTCATGGTAGAAAACTTCTTCTAAAGAGTGAAGTGGATAGGAGTTGGGATTACCTTTTAAAAGTGGGGGAGAGGACATGAACAATATTTTTGAAAGGAAAAATGTTATACATACATTTTGATCTTGAAAAAAAGATCACAAATGGATAATAACCAATTATTAGAAGATATATTGTCTAAATATTTACATAAAATAGTATTTGGAAATGGTTTAGAATCATTTTAGTACTTAATTTTTTAATTTATCCCCCGATAAACCTATTTTAACTTAACTACAGTAATTTGTTTTCACTATTTTTATTACTCATTATGATAAAAAATTATGTTTAACTTGTTATATATTATTAATTAAGTTTATTAAAACAATTTAATACATTTTTAAAAATTCAATTCTCAAATGTTCAATTGTATAATTTTAAATTATACCCACATATGTGATAAAAAATGGTTTTCCAATGATGAAATTTTCATAAGTATAAATGGTTTTAATATAAAAATTCAATATTAATTTTTATTTTAATGAAATAAATTGGATTAATTGTAAAATAATTAGGAAAATTTAAATTTTAAATCATTTTTATAATAAATTATAACTTTATAAGTTATTTAAAAGAAAAGTTGATTTTCAAAAAAATCCTATATTTTTCAAAATACATTAAAGAATTCAATATTTCCAAAAAATACCTAAAAGTGACCAAGAGATAATTTATTTGTGTTAATTTTAAAAATGAGGTTTGTTTTTTTCAAATACATTTTCTAAAAGTAGAAAAAATTTATATTATTATTTTTTCACAAAAAATAATAATAGTTTTTTTAGAAAATTGTATTTTCAAAATGATTAAAGACTTTACCAAAAAATGATGTACATATTTATCAAAATATTTTCATTGTCTAAAAACCATATACTTAATATTTAAAATGTTTCTATTCATATTAATACATAAAAGTTTAATTTATATGTTATAATGGTCATGTTTAAATAATAATATTAATAGTATATTGTTCCTCACAAAAACTCAGTGTTTCATATAATGCATGCTATCAAAGAAATTAATTTTTTTTTGAAAAAATATATTTTATAAAATCATAGGGTTTCATATTATACCCTATTAAAATTAATTTATCCCTTGAAATTATTTCACCGTAATATAAAAAAATGAGGATTATTATGCCTCATTATATTATCAATTTCCCATATAACTCCCTTAAGTTGGTGCTTTCTCTATAAAACCTTGACTAAGTGGGTAATATTGTTTCATAGAGAATTATATATATATCTTGAATATCCACAAGATATTATTCATTAGAAGGATCATGATCTAGTGATATGAGTTATGAGTTTAGTACATGTGAAGAATCACATATGTAATTCCTCATGATATAAACATGGAACACATTGTAGACTTTAGAGAGGTTTGGTGGAAGCACCAAGCGATAAGCCAGTTTCCCTACACAACTAAGAATCGTGAAGTGGACATTATAAGTAGGTTCATCTTTCCATTTTGACTGAGTATCATAACATTAATTAATGGATAAATTTATTGAAAATACATCTCACTAATATCAAACTCTATATCACATCGATGAGTTTCTATATAAATTTTCAATTAACCTTGAGTTGTCTTGATGTAATGATGAATGGATCTTAAATTTCCTAGTATATCCTCATATATATAAAGTCCCTTATATTTCTTTTTCCAAATTCATACCAACATGTTGGATTTATAAACTTCTTCCCATAGATGGATTCATAAGAGGCCATAAAAATGAAAGAGTGAATTTTATTTTTGTATGGAAAATCATCTAGACGATGGTGTAGATTCCAAACACCTATAAAATCCACAGAAAAAGGACTTAGAATATCTAATAGGGTTTTAATTTTTCACTCAAGCTCGCCATCTACCTAAGGATGATATGTAGTACCGAAACTCAACTATTTATTAAGAGCTTACTAAAGACCCCTCCAGAACATTGAGGTATACCTCAAATATTAATAAAAAATATTAGAATATGGTAGTCATTAAAACCTTAACTCTTAGTTAATGTACATCCTTGAAAGTTTCTATAGAGAGAACTCTTACCCAATAGAGATTATGTCTGATTACTTCATAAAGCAATTTAGTACAACCCATTTTTGAACGTTTTTAATTTAAAAACTCATTTTGTAAACACGACTACATGATTAAATTTAAATTAATTTATTCCAATTATGTGATTTTAATTTTGAAAAATGGATTCAATATTTGTAATAATCATAATTTTTAATTTATAATATGGTAAACTTAGTTTTTTCACAAAAATATTAGTGAAAGTAATTAAAATTAATTACATCGATTAGGGTAAAATCAACCTTATCTAAGGAATAAACCTTAAACTTAATGGCCTAAAAGACATATAAACTTGTCCAAAATCCAATTTATGTCCATATTGAGAGAATTTAATAAATTTTATAGACTTCATACCATTATTGGATACACTTTACATGGGAAAAACTTGGGTGGAATTCGCTTTCCCAAAATTTAAGAGTGCCACTCCTCATCCACTATAAAAAAACCTCCTCTCCTCCCATTTCCTCAAACCAAAAAAGCCACATTGGATTCTCAAATATATTACCACATAGCTTCTAAAAATTCCTCCAATCATCCTATATGACTCTATTATTTCCAAAATAAATCCTAGGAAGCCAATCATTGCAAACAAAAAGGACTTACCTGAATAAGAGGCGATATTATTCATCAAGTTCTTTTATTTTATTTCAATTCTCCACCCACTCAAATATTCTTATTCCATGATAAAAAAAACATAATAATAAATATAATAGGATGTTTTTATTCTTATTTTTCGACCTAAAAATACACACACTTCCACCTAATGGGTAACAAACATACTATTTATGTGTACGACGAACTACCACCTCACGAATTGATGATTGCTCATTTTTTCCTTTACCACATCTCATTATAGACATTATGATGAAAAATAAATTTATATAAGATATAAATAATATTTTAAATGTTCATATTCTTCTTTTATTTTTATTTATAACACACCTTAATGATTTCTATGTTCTGTATATTCAATAATTTTTTTTGAGGAAGTGTGGACTACCACCCCCTCAAAGTGATGTGATTTATTCAAACACTACATAGAATGTATTAAGGGAGTTTTTAGAGAAATTATATGATATATATGATATAATAATGATAAAATAATAATGGTATACCTAAATATATATATATATATATAATTTAATCTCTTTCTTTTGATACGATAATAAAACAGAAATAGTGTACTTGCATTGGTACGACCTACTGTCTCCATGAATGTTGTATTCAATTTTATACTTCAATATTATATAGATTATTATAAAAAAAATATAATGAATACAATTTATATTTATATCATGGTTTAAAATTTATAAATCATGATATAAGTATAATTTCTAAAGATATAACAAATTATGAAACATGTGAAGAATAAAGTGAATACTACCCAAAGTGAAACCATAGCGTAGAATTATTAACAAGAAGTAATATAAAGTCATAATAAAACCACTAATGGTGTTAGATATAATAATATTGTTATTTTATATATTTATAATAAATTTATAATTATAACATAGGATATTTTTATGAGTACGAAGAGAGTCAAGACATTATGTAAGGAAATTTTATCTCACTTTTTATATCTATGAGATAAATTCCATGTTCACCACTCTTTTTCTTATGAATTGTGTGTATAATTACCATAAATGTGTTCTATATCTTTAATACATAAATTTATGGGTTTTTATATATCCAATTTATTATCTTTTTTTCATGTGGTTTATGTTTCAAATGTTACCAAATTGGTAAGATAGTTTTGTCTCAACTTTCCTTCTTTGATGCATATGTTTTGTTATACACCTACATTTTTTGAGAGGTATTTGATACGTTATATCATGAATATAATTATTTTAATCATATTTTTAAGCTTCATGAAATTTAATTTTCTTACACAAGGACTATGATTCAATGTTACTAAGTGGTAATTTATTTAAACAATATCATCATTTATAAATATTGTTTATGATTATGAATCTGTTGATGAAATATTATGATCCATATCTCAATAAAACTCATTAGTTTTATTATAAAATATTTATTACATATATATACATGTATTATTAAAATTTTACACTCTATGGTAATTAAAATAAATAAGAGAATTTTTATATGAAAAATATGGCTGTATTTCTCTTTTTGGTCAGAAATCAGTTTTATTTCAAAAACCATGTTTTTTAAAAATAGGATCCAAGAAAATTATAATATTATCCTATAATAATTTAAATCAATTTTTACCATTTTTTTCATTTAAAAATGTTTTCAATGGAATATTCTTGTCTCTTTCCAAATAAGGTATTTTTTAACCTTTTTACCATGCAAAAAGAATCTTCTTTTTATATTGTACTACCTGTATGGATTTACCCACCATAATTTCTCGGAATCTTCCTTTGAATGTTTAAAAAGTTAGTTTTTAATAAAATTATTTTAAAAATTAATTTTAAATTATGAGGTTTTCAAAATATTTTCATGATTTATTTATAAATTTTCAAATTATTTTTCTAAGAAAGTGTTTTTAAAAAGGGGTTTAAAAATATTTCATATGTCTTCCATGAAACTTGTATTCAAATCGTTTTAAAGCATATTTTATATGTTTTTAATGAAAATGGTCATAAAAATTGTTTAAATAATTGTTTAAATGTTTCCAAATTATTTTCCATGAAATGGTTTTCAAATATTTTTCAAGCTTCTTTTATAAATTTTCAAGGAAAATTATTTTCAAAATGTTCTCAAGATTATTTTATGAGTTTTCAAGGAAAATTGTTTTTGAAACATATTTAAGCCTTATTTATATGTTTTAAAAGTATTTAAAAAAAAAAAATTCAAAACATGTTCAAGCTTCTCTTATATGTTTTAATGAAAAATGGTTTTTAAGAAATTTTCAATCCTTAATTATAAGTTTTCATTGTATTTTTAGAGAAATAGTTTTCAAAAGGTTTTCTAGATTATTTTATAAGTTTTCAAGGGATGTGTTCTTATAAACTTTCTGAAAACTTATTTATAAGTTTTAAATGTATTTTCAATGAAAATGATTTCAATTTTTTATGTTATAATGTTCCTTCTTCAAAGAAGAAAAGATATTTTCCTTAAGAAGTTTTTTAAAGGGAATTCTAAATTATTTCCCTTCAAAGATGACATATGTTGGTGTTACTCATTCCTTTATAAAAAATCGATTCAATTTTTCCATTCATATTCATTCTATGAATGGTTTATGTTTTTATGGAATGATTAGGAAAATCATTTATCTTTCATAGGTTTTATGATTTTGAAACCCTCTCATTTTCACAGGTCATGATTTTGATAAAATGATTATAAAACCTATATATTTTTTGAAAATTTATTATATGATTACATGTTTGTGACACCCATTTCATCTTATGGGTTAGGATATTATTGTTTATAATTTTTTGGAACATGTATGTACGATTTAATTATGATATATGTGGGAATTATATCTCCCACCAATGTATTGGGTAAAGATTTATATCTCATGAGATAGACTAAGATAGTATTGAGAGTAAACCATGACTACTAATATAGACATGGGAGTGAACCATGAATACCAAGATGGTATGAGGAGTGAAAAAATGCCACTAATATGGCCATGGGAGTGAAACATGATTATTAAGATGATATAAGGAGTGAACTCATAATACTAAGATGGTTTTTGAAGCGATTCTATGGCTACTGTGGAAATAATATTAGATTTTTATGTGTTTTCCACAATTACATGTTTTATTCCAATGTTATTATTTCATGTATTATGTTCTTAATTTACTTATGATTCATGTCTTATAAACTTCCATGGTTTATTCCATGATTAATGTTTATAATCTTTGATATATAGGGTATGATCTTCTATTTTCTTGATCTTCTTCTCATACCCTTATGCTCAAGATTATGCATACATGTCTCCCTTGTTTTCCATTACTGAGAATCTTAGATCACCCCTTTTTATGATTCCTTTTCCATGTTATGAAGATATATATTATGTTTTATGTGTCTAATAAGGGTTCAATCAAGAGGAACCTAGTTAGAGATAATGTTTCTCACTTATGTACTAGTGTTTATGTTTCCATGTTTACAAAGGCACTAGACTAATAGAGTCTTTGGGAGTCTATTTGTTTAATGTCTTATAAATTTCAAAAATGTTATGAAATTATAATATATAAATAGTGAGGGTCATTATAGTTGGTATAATATCAAATGTTTAGTTAAAATTTGGAATCTGGAATGAGAAAACCTTAATGATAACCCTAAGGACATGTCTGGGGATATGTCTAAGGATAAGGAAAATTATAGGAAAATGTCCCGGAATTTTGGTAAAGGATAGAGTAAGTGGTTTCATAGAAATAAATTCTTTTCTAGATTCTACAAGGTGATGCAGCTCTGGAACATATTTACCTAGGGGTAACAACTCTGGAAAGATATCCCAGGCCCAACTCTAGGTAATCTAGTACATGACAACAAGCCTTGTTGCAAACCTATTTTGAAACTCCTTGGGGATATGCTTTTGGAATTCACAAAATCTTTAAAAATCATCATGAAGGATTTAATAGGTGTTATTTATGAACAACTTTGTATAAAATTGAGGAGTAATAGTTTAAGAAAGGTGTTATAATATAGATAACATATAACTTGTTTTCATGATTATGTGATTTCTCACTACGATAATCATTTCTTATTCAATTATTACTAGTTTTAGACAATATAGAGAACTAGAAGAAATTGTATTAACATTGAGTATGATGTAAATTATGTTGATAAGTAATAAAATAAGATGACCACTAGAGTGAAGGATATTGTGATCATGCTTAATCAATTTTCAAGGAACATGATCAATATTTTTACCTTAACCAACTCTCTTACTCACCAAGGAAGAAAAAGAAATTGTTTGTTGAGTGTTCAGGTAATGGATACCAAGGAGGAAATAAGATTATATTTCCTTTATTTCAAGAATATAGAAAGAATCACCTAAGTGATTGTATTAGTGGAATGATAAGGTGTTTTGAATATGTAAAATAATGACACAAAGCAAGTAACTACAAAGGAAAAACTAAGGGTTCAGTTAACAAAATAGATGGGAATATTTTCACCCCTAGGACATCATCATAGGTCAAATGATTTAAGTGTGGAATGAATGGTCATTATGAAAATAAATTTCCTATGTTGAAATCTACTAAAGATAATTAACAAGGTGGTATGACTAATGTTTATATTATTTATGATGATGATAATTCATATGAAATGTTAAAGGAAAAATGTATTAAGTAATAGAATGAGGTATCCTTATTATGGTTTATGTATGAAATGGAATAATCAAAGTTTTTATGATTTTAGATTCGTGAATTATGTTATATGAATGAGGAAATATTTATGTATTTTTTAGTATTTTTTTCATGAAGTATTTTAAATATTATGTTGATTTTTTCTAATGGACTAGAAAAGTGATTTAAAGACAAGGTGATATTTTTATGAAGTGAAGGTAACCATCAATGTGTTCAATATATAATTAAAATTGTTTTTATCTTGGATAATTAAATTATTTTTTTGGACAATGTAAATTGGATAACATCAATTAATATTGAAAAAATTAAGGATTTGTTGAAAATATGGTCTATATGATCATGTATGAATTTTAAAACTTCTTGGATTTATGGAATATATCTAGTAATATATGGAATAAGGAAACCTGCATGTTTTCAAAAAAGAATTTATTCTAATTCAAGTTATTATGATGTTTTAAGATAATTTATTATTAGGGTATTCACATATTTGGAATGTGAAAAACAAGAGATATTTTTTGATATATGGGTGTTCAAATTTGAGATTATTTCATGAATTTAATTCAATATTTATGGATTTTTATATTTTAGAATGGTTATAAGGTTAACCATTTATGGGATGTTTAATTTAAACATTGGATGAAGTCTGTGAGATTAAATTATTGTCTCACCAAATGAGGATTTTTGTATATTAGATAACCTTCTCTAACAATTTTGTGTTATTGGTAACTGAAGAGAGACAATACAAACTATCATGGATCTCATGGTCTTTTAGTGCTTCATGAATTAAAAATTCCAGTTCTATTTTAAAGAAAGAGGTGAAGTGGAAATTGGACAAGATATGACCAAAGGGTGAGATTTCAGTTATGGAAGGGAATGAAATCAAGTAAATATAAATTCTCATAATAATTATTCAACTTTATGGAAATGATCTTGAAATCTAAAGGGTTATCCTATTAAATTCATTTTCTGTGAATCAAATGGACCCTTATAGTAGTGTAAATTTACGGATTTGTGATTTTTAACTTTCTCCTGACTATATTCTCTATCAATATCCATCACAAAATTATAGTTATATTTCTCTTCAATATCTATGTTTTCAATTCCCACCTTTGTTCTCTTATGTGGAAACCTATTTATATATTACTTTGGGTAACCGTTATTGTTCCAAAATCCCCTTCTAAGGGAAGTGTGAGTGTTCATTTTTATGTTGTGGGTTTCTCAAAATGAAAATTTCAAGTATTAAAAATTTGATAACCCAGTTGAATTTTGAAGGAGAAATTTATTTTATAGAGGGTACAATGTAACACACTGAGTTTTTGTGAATTATATTTTTGAACTAATTTAACCTTTTTGATATTTTGAATTTCACGAAACACATATAATTGTTTATTTTATATTAAATCACTTTTTTTATCTTTCATTATATACAAGACTAAGTTAACCATTAATTACACTTAACATAAATTTTATCTTACTCTACAATGATAATAGAGGTTATCTTGCACTAAATGCAATAATTATTTTCCTCAATGGCTTGTGTAACATGCAATACCATGTTTTACAGAACAATAATATATTATTAAAATGTTATTATTTATTATAATATGATATAAAATAACCATTAAATTAGTGTTTATGAATAGTATTAACTAATTAATGAAAATATATATTTTCAAAAAATATATGATGAATTAATAGGTTACCAATTAATTAGAAATGAATATGAAAACAAATTGAATATAAATGAAAACACCATTATTTTTTTGTTTACAATGCTATTTACCATATTAAATTAAATTAATTACAATTAGTGAGTGATATTAATGTAATATATATGTTATATATATAAAAAAATATTATAGATATTTATTAAATAGATTTGATATTCATAAGATAATAACAAACACAATTTATTCTTAAAAACCTATATGTTTATTAATGAATTTTTATCATTTTTAATGGAGAACCAATTTTAAATACAGTTTTCAATCGTTTAAAGACTTAATATGTCAAAAAGAATTAATCTTTTAAATAAGAACATTATAATTAGGTTAGGGTAAATTTTTTGTATTTTTCTATGAAGTTTCATTTTTTAATAGTGCAAAATACTAAATTTTAGTTCAAAACTGCCTTTTCATATAATTTATTTTTATCGTTAAATTATATTTTAAATTGGTTTCAATATTTAATTAGATTATATTTTTATCAATAAACCCAATTGATATCATGGGAATAAATTTCACTTTGAAATTGAATATAAGAACCTATCAAACTTTTGATTGTTTTTATTTCTAAAACTCTCATTGTTGACCCAATTGTGGGATTAAATTTAAATTAATTTCTACTACTTATGTGATTAGAATTTGAAAAAATAGATTCTATATTTAGAATCAACATAGTTTTCAATCTCTGATAATGTCAGTATGTTTTTGGACTAAAAATATTTGTGAAATAAATTAAAATTAGTTACAAGGATTAAGATGAAATTATGCTTAAGTAAGAACTAAAACTTAAACTTATGGGCTGAAATGACCTAGAAACTTATCCAAAATCTATTGATTGGCTGTATTTGGACCCTATAATCATATTTATTAGCTTTGGACCATTATTAGATCCAATTCCCATGGAAAAAAACACATAATTCAAAGATTTTATAACAAAAAAATATCATAAATATACTAGGATGTTTTTATGCTAAGGTGTTGAACTAAACTTACACACTTCCATTTAATTCATAAGAAACATACTATTTACATGTATGGTGAACTATCACCTCACAAAATGATGATTGTTAAATATTTTCCTTTACCACCTATAATGGTGGAAATTATGATGGACACTATATTTATATATGATATATATGATATTTATAGTGTCTTTATGCTTATTTAATTTTTATTTATAACATACCATTATGCTTTCCATGTTTTGTAAGTATGATTATTTCATTTGATGATGCATGGACTACGTCCCCCTGAAGAAGATATGATTCATTCACACACTACATGGAATGTATTAAGGTTGTATTTAGGGAAATTATATGATATATATGATATGATTATTCTAATATAATAATGATATATATAAATTTTTATACATATATTTCATTTACTCTCTTTCTTTCAATATGACAATAAAATAGAAATAGTATTCATGTGTACGTATAACCTACTATCTCCATGAATGGTGTATTCCATTTTATACGTCTATATTATATGGATTATTATACTAATAATATGATGAATATAATTGATATTTATATCATTTTTTAAATTCTATAAATCATGATATAAGTATAATGACCAGAGATATAACTAATTAAGACACATGCAAAGAACAAAGCAGATATTACCCGAAGTGAAACCTTAACATAGAATTGAAAACAAGTGTGTAATATAAAGTCATAATAAAACAATATATGGTATTTGATATAATAATATGGTTCTTTGACATATTTATAATAAATTTATATTTAATATACATGAGGTTTTTATGAGTACGAAGAGAGTCAATATGTAAGGTATGTGAATTTCCTCTCACTTTTTATATTAATGAGATATATTCCATGCTCGCCAATATTTTATTTTAAATGTTATATATACTTCCAAAGAATGTATTCTATATATATTATACTTAAATTTATGGTTATTTAAGTAAAAATTTTATGATCTAACTTTCATGGCATTTATGTTTCAAAATTTACCAAATTGGTAAGATTATTTTGTCAGAATTTTCCTTCTTTGAGACAAATGTTTTTTCATACACCTATATTATTTTTTGAAGTTTATTTGACATATTATATCATGAATCTGTTTATTTTCAAAATAGTTTGAAACTCCATATAATTTAACTTTCTTACATTGGGAGTATGATTCAAATTTACCAAGTGGTGTGAGTTTATTGAAATAATATCATCATTTATCGAGATTATTTACGATTATGATTCCTTTTTCTCCTCTATTTATTCAAGATATCTCAATGTATTATTACAAATTTTCCACTCTATGGTATTTAAGATAAATAAGAAAATTTTATTAAGAAAAATCTTACCTTATTTCTCTTTTCATATTTAAATATTTTTTATTTCAAAACCATGTTTTCTTCAAAGAATATTCTACTATTATCCTATAATATTTAAAAGAAATTTTTACTATTTTTATTTTACCAATGTTTTTATTTTATTTTTATTGTCTATTTATGAAAAATTAATATTTATAACTTTTTAACATGCTAAAGTAATTTTTTTTACCTCGTATAACATGTAAAAATTTATGCACTCTCATTTATGTGAAGCTTTCATTGCATGTTAAAGAGGTTAATTTTGAAGAAAATATTTTTAAAATTAATTTTTATTGAAATGGTTTTTCAAACGTTTTAATTATTTATATATGAGTTTTAATTTTTTTTAGGATAGTGTTTTAAAATGTTTTTTATGTTTACTTTATCATTTTTCAAGGAAAATTGTTTTCAAAAGTTTTTCAAGCCTTATTTATAAGTTTTCAAAGTATATCCAATGATTTTTTTTTCAAAAATGGTTTCAATATTCTTTTATAAGTTTTCATGTAAAAATGTTTAATTTTTTATAGATTCTTTTATAAATTTTCAATGAAATTGGTTTTCAAAACGTTTTCAAGCCTTATTTGTATGTTTTAAAAGTGTTTTCAATGAAATTATTTTCAAAAAATTTTAAATATTATTTTATATGTTTTCATAGAAAATGGATTTCAAAACATTTTGAATCTTTATTTATAAGTTTTTAAAATATTTTAAATGAAATGCATTTCAAAACGTTTTCAAGATTATTTTATATGTTTTCTAGGAATATGGTCTTCAAAATGAGTTCAATCCTTATTTATCAATTTTCAAAGTATACTCAAAGAAAATAATTTTCAAAATTGTTTATGTTGTAGAGATCCTTTTCCAAATAAGAAATGATATTTTCCTCAAGAAGTGTTTCGTTAAAAGTTAATTCTAAATTATTTCCCTTATAATATGACATCTCTTGGTGTTACTCATGCCTTTTTGGGAAAATGATTCAAGTTATCCATTCATATTCTCTCTTTGAATGGATTATGTTTTGATTACATGATTATTAAACATGTTTCTCTTTCATAAGTTATATTATTTTGAAACCCACGCTATTTTTATATGTTATGATTTCGATAAAATAATTATGAAATCTATCCATTTTTCTATAAGTTATGACGTAATTACATGTTTACCATACCCATTTCATTTCTTGGATTAATATATAATTGTTTATGATTTTTTGGAACATGTATGTATGATTTCATTATGATATGGGTGAGACCTATATATCCCTCCAATTAATTGGGTGAGGATTTATATATCATGATATTGGATAATATGGTTTTGGGAGTAAACTTGGACTACTAAGATATCCATGGGAGTGAACCATGAATTCCAATATGGTATGAGGAGTGAACTCATGCTACTAAGATGGTCATTGGAGTGAACCATGACAACCAAGATGGTATAGGGAGTGAACCTATACTACTAATATCATCTTAGAAGGGATGTATTTCATATCATGGAAATAATATTATATTCTTATGTGTTTTACATAATTCCAAGTTTTATTCATATGTTATCCTTTCAAGACTATTGTTGTTTATTTATTTATGATTCCTGTCTTATGAACTTCCAAGATTTATGCCATGATTCATGTTTATGATATTTGATATACAAGTTATGAGGTTCTATTTTATTTATCTTGTTCTCATACCCTTATGCACATGATTATTCTCACATATATCCTTTGTCTACCCTTATTGAGAAACCATTCTCAACCATTTTAATGTTTCCATTCATAGGTTATGAAGAGATGTACTATGTTTGATGTGTTTAAGAAGGGTGCTAGTTAGAAGAACCTAGTAGGGGGAATGTAACTCACTTATGTTCCAATATTTATGTTACCATGTTTCCAAAGTCACTAGACTAATACAGTATTTGGTTTTATGTTGGTTTAATGTTTTAAGTATTCTAAAAAATTTATGATATGTTAATTTATGAAAAGTGAAGGTTGCTATATCTTTGGGTGTCTACACCTCCTTAATGATACTTTTACCACTATCACTATGGGTAGACCATTCCTCATGAATCCCTTGGGTGGAGATCTATGATTTTCACAATTCCCACACGAGAGAGTTCTCAATGATCAGATTCCTATATTTTTTTATGATACCAACTACTAAAACCCACACTTTTCCTACATATATATTACATCTTATTTGATAAATATTCAATTCATTTTATAAAAACACCTCAAAGGACTATAATGGGCTAGTTTCTTTGGAATCATAGATACCTAAACAACTAGTTTATAAGTGAAATAAATAATCTCATACTATTTGCTTCATAACTATAACCCTTATTAGAAATATCATACATAAACCATTCTTCAAATCAATGGGAAAGGAATCATTTGAAATGGTGTAACCCACTGAGATTTTAGAAATAGGAACATCATGTTTGAAAGAATATATGACACAATTCAAAATACTAAAAGAGAATATAACATCCAAAGACTTTATAATACATTTCTTTTAATTAAATTCAACCTCTTTAAAATCTTGTGATGCACACGACACTATGATTAAACAAAACATGATACTCTATTAAAATATTATTATTTGAAAATGAAAATTATAACATAACTGTAATGTTGAAGGATATGAATAATACAAATGAAATTATGAATATCTTATTGTTTAAAAACGTATAAAATAAATACATTGGTTATCTATTTATTAGAAATAATATAGCAGTCTTTAAAATGTAAATGATTTTTTTGAAGCATTGTATTTTTCCTAAATACATTTTAGCCATGCCTTGCACACAAAGTTTATTTTATTTTTACCAATTTTATAAAATTTATTTGGAAAAATAAAATTCAATTTTAGAATCAGGAAATAAAAATTATCTTATGGTGAATATTTGGTAGTTTTTTTAATGTTTCATTTTTCAATGAATAGTGTAAATACTTATTTTTTTTTAAAAAGCTACCTTTTAATTTAAATTATTTAAAAATATAACTTATATTTTAAATTTTTTCTAATGTATGATTATCTCACCCAGGTCAATATCTACAACCAAAATAGATACTACAATTTCAAGTTACACATTTTACAACATTGACTAAAAACCAAAACACCACAACAGGATGAAAAACAACATTAAAAAACCCAAAACCTCAATGCAATAAGAGGTCCATCACCCTCAATCCACCTCCACCAATACCTACAATTAAGGGTCACTGGTAACCAGATCCACCATTACCACTTTAGAACACTATTCATTTATATAAAAAAACATAAGAAAATTTATATACACAAAAGGGTGTATGTATAGTGTGATCCAAATACCAATAGGATTCCACCCAAAATAAATATTCCTTTACCTAAAATTAGAAGATAAAATACCATGCATGTTTTAAGAAATATTTTGGAAACTTTTTAATAAAAATAATTTAGAAAAAAAATTTCAAAGAAGAATTCTTTGAAAATTAACACATTATTAATGTCCAGTATATGCTGATAGTAACAACCTCATCATAAGAGACAACCATGGGTAATCCCTAAAGGTTCTATCACTACTGGGACTTTAGGAACATTTTATCTTAGTGAAATATAATATAGAAACTGTAACCCACCGTGTCCTCAAGCACAAGCCACTATAGAAGAATTTATCCGAAGTTATATGGTTCTCCAACCATCATCATATATTAGTTAGTGTTGTAGTATGGATCCTTTTAGAATAAACCATGCCTTATCCCCACTAATCTGATTAGAGTACTAGTCCTAGTCCGCCCACCTTGATTCATAGGATTATCCTTTATGCTCAATTTTCAATTTCATGTTTCACATAGACCATCCCCTTCACATACACAGCAAGACACATGAATATAAAAGAAATTATATCATTATCATTAGAAAAACACTTTAAAATTAATAAGAACACTAAATCCATTTTAAAATATACTTCGCACCATATAAAAAATATATAGAACACATTTAAGAAACATTATAAGTAATCACACACAAATAATTACCAATTAATTTTAGAAAAACTTCGTTAAGACCATATAGACCTCAAAACCCTTTCAAAACACATTTTTCACTACTCAAAATATCGATAAAACACATTCAAGAATCAGTGAAAGCATAAAAAATCATGTAATAATTCTAATGCATGGAACCATCTACCTCAAGCTTGGAAACTTCTAGAATTTGGTGAAAAAAAACTACACCACAAGGAGACTCTATAAAGGCAATATAGAACCAAAAACATCAATATTTTACTGAAAAACACAATATTGAACCCTTATTAGTTCAATCAATCCATTGGATTATACAAACTCAAAGAGGGAGGAAGAATAACCCTAGAAGAGGGAAGAAACCATTGGAGAAGGAACTTAATTGATGATTAATTTATGATCAAAGTTATATCCACACAAAAATTAAATTCAAAAGGGAGAAAGGAGGGTAGGGAGAGGTTCCTTAGTATGAAAATACTGAGTGAGGGAAGAAATGAGTGGAACTGGAGTTCAATTTAGGGATGGTAGAAATGTAATTTTCATATTTTTAATGACTTAGAGAGGTCTCATGGTTAGCTTGCAAGGTTTCCCAAACCATTTAGTAACCATGTATCCCTTATATTCTTAGAGGAATGAGGTTTCATGATTTTATACTGGTGGTCTCAAACCAATGTGGTAGATCGTTCATCCTGGAAAGTGCCACTATCTAAGGTGCATGATTTCTCTTAGGATGGAACATGGTTTTTCCAAACTATGAACCAACCATGTGCGCCTTGTAGTTAGATCCAAAAACTCAATTTTTCTTTAAAAATACATGATAAATCTAAAGTATAATTACAATACCAAAAGTAAAAAATACCTAAAATAAAATCAAGGATGTAAACATTTTCCCTACCATGAAAACATTCCACCCTCAGATATTCATTCTAGAGTTTGAACATTGAATAAAAATAGATATCAACCCTTAACCCAAGACTTCACTACCTGGTATTGTGGTCATTATTACCATGATTCTAAATAACAAAAACTAATACTATGGAAATCCCCCAAAAAACATTTTCTTGGGAATCCATAACACATACGAGATACTCAAACATAGAAAAATAAATTCCCAACTCCAACTCTTCCCTATTCATCACCTAAGAAGGATCAAGATTATATTTATTAAATTTAGAGACATGGAACACATCATTAAGTCAAATAAAATGAGAAGGAAAAGCTAACAGTATTCTACATTAACAAGCCGTTTAGTAATCTCAAAAGGTATAACATACCTCAGAGTTAGATTCCCTTTCTTTCCAAGATAATGATGACCCAAGAGAGGTGGCGCTTTCATAAAAACTTGGTCAACAACTAAGAACTCCAAGTATTTACACCACTGACCATCATAAGACTTGTGGTGGCTTTGAGGTGTCAAAAAACATTTCTTTATAAGAATGACTTCGTAATACATTTCTTGCAAAAGGCTCAGTCCCAATAGTGAGGTCTCACCCACCTCTACCCAATATAAATGATACCAAAACATCTAACCATAAATCCCCATAAGGATACCATTCGAATTGTGGATTGGAAACTATTGGTATAAGAAAACTTAACTAAACCTAGATAGATATCCAACAACCCTCTGAATTATGAAACACATTCTCAGAGCATGTATTATATGATCTAATTCACATGCTCATTCTGACTATCCACTTGATGATGGTATTTCAATATCAACAAAACCTATTACCCCATTTCCATCTAAAGGCCTTCCCAAAATAGAGAGGTAAAATAGGGGTCCTCATCTGAAATGATAGCCAATGAGACACCATGAAGCCTCACTAATTTCTGAATATACAACCATCCCAACTCATCCATTTTGATTGAATCTCTGATTAGGTTGTAATGGGATGGTTTGTTCAAATGGTCAATCACTACCCAAATAACATTCCATATCTGGGGTGTATAATGTCAACTAATAATGAAATCCATAAATACCTCATCCTTCTTCCATTTAGGAATGGGCAATTAATGAATAAAATAGGAGGGCCTATGGTGATATAATATAACCTTCTATCATGTATAACACTGAGATACAAAGTCATGTTTGTCCCATCTCATACATGACCACAAAAATTGACAATAAACATCATAAAAAATATTGGTGGTATAAATAAAAACATCCCACTAATACTGGTGTCTATCCTACATCACCACCTTCTGAAACAACAATAAAACCATGATGGAACCTTTAAAACACAAAAACCCATTAGAATACAATAACCATTAATAAGGTACCTCTCCATCATTATGGAACTACAGAGAATCCTGGAACAACTCATCACTCAGCTGCTCTTTCCAAATAAAATCTAGAGGGGAAGGTGTCAGCTGAGCACTGTCCATGAAAGCACCTACACTATCATCCTTGGATTCTAGATGCATCTAGGAAAAAATTCCCATCAATGTTCACTCGTCACTGGACTCCTTCAAATCTTTCACTATCACTTTTCTTCTCAAAGAATTTTATACCACATTACTTTTTTTTGGAGTATAAATGATATCAAAATCAAATTCTTAAAGGTAATCAAACCATTGAAACTAACTTATATTAATAAATTTCTTAGAGAATATATAAGACAATATCTTATGATCATAATAGAACACAAACTTCTATAAAAAATGATAATGAAGCCCTGTATTCAAGACATGCATTACTACTTCTCACTCTAGGTCATGAGTTGGGTAATTATTTCCATGTGGTCAAAGTTGGCAAGATCCATATACCACCACATGGTCATCCTGTATTCGTACACACCCATGATCTATACTTGAAGAATCACAGTATACCACATACCACTTTAACAATTTTACAATAATTAAAATAAGGGATATGGTGAACCTATTTTTTTGTTCCTCAAAGGATACATGACATTCTGGGATCCACACAAACTTTACCACTTTCTAGGTAAGCGCTTTCATGGGAGAGTAAATATGAGATAAATCCAAAAAAATTGCATGTAATACCCTAGCATGTCAAAAAATATCCTAATATCGAATAAATTATTCGTATTCTCTAATGAAATAACTGAGTTCATCTTTTTAGGGTCTACCAAAACCCCAGTATCTAAGATCACATGACCAAGAAACTTCACATCCCAAATCTTTAATGTTTTGTTAGAAAACATCACATAGAGATGATGGTCCCGAAGAGTTACCAACACGATCCTTGAATACCGATCATGAAACTCTTCGGTCCTTGAACAAACAACAATTTCATCCAAAAATACCCTGAAAAAGGAATAAATAAACTGGTGGAACACCATGTTCATAAGCTCCACAAATACTGTTGGAGAATTCATCAACTTGAATGGCATGAACAAATAATCAAAGTTGTTATGCCGGCTTCGGAAGGATGTTTTTGGAATATTTATATCTAGGAATATAACATGGTGATACCCAAAATGGAAATTTATCTTGGAGAATCCCCTCAGCCCCTTAAGCTGATAAAAAAAGTCATCAATATGGGGAAAATTGTATTTATTCATGAACATTACAATATTCAGCTTCTGGTAATTGACAAACAAGCAGATAGAACCATTTTTCTTCTTTGTAAACAAGACTAGGGAATCCAAAGGTGACACACTCAGGTGAATTGATCCTTTGGATTCCTAATTTTATAGTTATAATTCCCTCAAATCGGTGGGGGTATATGGTATGAAGGAAATGATATTGGCTATGTTCCCAACACCAGATCAATAGTAAATTACACATCCCACTCTAGAGGATAACCAAAGTATTTATCTGAAATCACCTGTAGGAACTCATCCACCACAAGGGAAATCCAACCTCAAGGCCTCTATCATCCTCCTCCAATGTGAGCAATGAGATATGTAAAACAAGACTACCCAAATCTGGAAGTGGAGGTCCAGTACATCCCGACCGAGGATCCCATTAACCTTAAAAAACCTGGGTACTCCAATAAGGTTCCATAAAACTCACTCACTATCGATAACAATCAATGTTTTCTTGAAAACGCACAATCTAATTCATAATGAGGATCATGTCAAAGAGTACCATTTCCAAAATCAAGAAATTTCATTCCAGATCGACCCCTAAGACAACCAGTGTACAATAAATACACATGAAACGCTAATCTCACATCTAACCAAGCGGTATCACAAAATCCATTGTGTATTACATAAGATTAGTTAAAAATTTCAACACATTCATGGGACATGCAGAATAAATGAAACCGAGGCACCGATATCAAACCAGGAAAAAACTATAGATCATGCAATAAGAACAATACATAAAATCATCATAGGTCCTATATTAGATTCTATTGGTTCCTGATCAAATGTATAATGATACCTAATATCTGCATGATCTTTACAATGGACACTAACATATGGCTCAACATTAAGCTAAATTTTCCCCAAGGAAGATCCATTAATACCACCAGGACCACCAAACTAGGATCCCATTGTAATGGATGGATATGACTAGGATAAAATTACTCTTATGGTTATAGAACCTACTCTACCAAGATATAGAATTGTAGATATGTAAAAACACAATGAATTCCCCATATATATTCACAAATGAAATGGTTTTGGTGGATCTGTTCATACAGACTGCACATATCCCACCTTTCCATAATGACTTCACATAACTTACCCAACATCTAGAACCATAGACGATGTTAGTCGGGAAGAATTCCCTAAACTTCCACCTCCCTTCTTCTCCTTACTGTCTTGTATCCTCTTCCTCTTAGAAGAACTGAAATTACGATGGAACACTTCTAAAACTAATCTAGAAAAATTTTACATTACACTATGATCAATATCCACTATCAAATCATGATCAAACACCACAACACAAGTCTTCAATTTGAATAAGAATACTTGGGATTAGATATCTGGTTGTACCGCCATTTCGAACATTTGATCCTTTAACTACAAATTGGAAACTACCTCAGGTCTAAATCTAATAAATTAGTGAAACACTTTTCATTATCCATCAAAGTATGATCCCCGTGGTGATGATCCTAAAACACCCTAGTCTTGGAAAAGGCCAAGGAATCAAGGAAATACTACTCATTGAAGACAAACTTGAAATCATTACAACCAATTTACTTATTCTTACCTTCCTTAACCAATGTGTACTACCACATTCGATTGGGACCTTCAAAAACGAATGATCGATATTTCACCATCACTGCCTCAGGTGTATCAAGAAACATGAACATCCTCTCAATCATATCAATCTAATCAACTAATTAATGGGGTACCATGATACCTTGGAAGGATGTGTGATTGTTCTTGAGGAACTCATGATTATTTTCCTTTTTAGGACAAGGTTCATCTTCCCAAGCATGAGAAGAACCAGATCCCACTCCTTAAACTGAATCTTTAACAGCCCAAACTGTGATATCCACCAGTCTTTAACCAACTAGTGAGGGAGAACACTCTTCAAACTCTTCCCACAACTACACATGAATTACTAGTGGAGGAATATTGAAACATCAAGAAACAACCATAAACAAAAACCACCAATACACCAATCATAAATTTTGTAAGAATAACACAAATTTACAAACACTTCAATAAATAAGAATAGAACCATAACAAAAATAACAAAAAGGAAAAAAATTTCACCCTCTCTTGGTGTTCATAAATAGTCTACATCCTATACATATCATTTGGATAAGAAGTCAAACCATATCCTAATTTCCATTGGAGATCCAAGGTCTTTTATAAGGTGTGTTAGCCAGAAAACCCACTCGTAACTAGAACATCAAGCCCCGAAAAAACTAGCTTCAATCTATTGATAATCTACCAAATATCTTGACCTAAATAAATGTAAAAAACCTCCATTAATACCATTTTGTCACAAAACAATCCCGGTTTACATAAAAAAACAACTGAATCGTCCCGTGGCATGGCCCAAAAAGCATTACCGATTCCCACTTACAGGAAACTAGTGTATAGGTATCAACAATACACTTTCATGAATTATTTCCCCCAATAAAATCATCCACAAATAATTACAAAAAATAAAACATCACACAAAGATCAATATCCATAACCAAAATAGATGCAAGAATTTCAAGTTACACATTTTACAACATTAATCGAAACCATTATAGAAAAAAAAGGAGTGAAAAAAACTAGACCACAACCCAAAACTGCCATGAAACAAGAGGGATATCATCCTCAAGACACCTCCACCAACAACTGTAATAGAGGAACAATAGAAACTAGATCTACCATTACCAACGTGGAATTTTTTTTACTTTACCTAAGACAAACAGAAAAAAATCTATATACACCCAAGAGTGCATCTAGGGTTTTATCCAAAGACAAATAGGATTCCACCCAAAAGGAATATTAAATACCATAACATTAGAAGAGAATCACTCTTCATGTTTTAAGAAAGAATTTGGAATCTTTTTTTATTAAATTTTTTTTTCAAAAAATAATTTCAAGGAAAAATTCTTTTCAAATAAAAAAAAGAGTAAGGTACACCTTATGATGATGAAATTCACCAGAAAATAGGAGATCACCAGGGCTAAAACCTAAAGGTTCTATCAATAGTGCGACCCTATAAACCTTGTATTTTGATGAAACACAATATAGAAACCATAACCCATAGCATTATAAGGAATGAAATACTAGGTAGAAATCTATCTAGTGTTATAGAGGTCTATAATCATAATTATCATTTAGCTAGTATTGTAGCATCAATCCTGCTAGAAGAAACCAATCCTCGACCCCACTAATCCAACTAGAATACTAGTTTTAGTCTACTAACCTAGATACCTAGGATTTAATTTTGTACTCAATTTTCCATTTCACATCTCACATAGATCATAACATTCACATACAAATCAAAACTCATTAATATATAGGAAAAACCATAATCTTCATATGAAAATCCTATTTTAAATCAATACACAGATTGAATCTTTTTTAAAACATACTTCGCTCCACTTAATCAATTTGTAAAACATGTTTAAGAAACTCACAAAGGAATCACACAAAAAAAAATAACAAATTTCTTTTATAAAATTATATTTTAAAAACATTCAAACCTTTAAACCATTTGAAAACAATTTTCACATCACACATGTAATCCATAGAGAACTTTCAAGAAGTATATAATTCATAAAAGAATCATCTCATAATTCTAAATCATGTAACCACCTACCTCATGATTGAAAGATTCAAAAATTTGGTGGGAAGACCACAATCAAACCCTAAGAAGACCCTATAAAGGCATGATTATACAAAAAACATAACTATTGTTCCCAAAAAATCAATATTGAACTCATACTAGCTTAATGAATCCACTAGAGAAGAATAACTCAAAGAGATAGAAAAAAGAAGCCTAGAAGAAGGATGAGACCTAGGGAGAAGGAACTTAATTAACAATTTCTTAAAGATACACACCCAATCCACCCATGGAATTAAGGTCCAAGGGAGAATAGAGGGGAGGGAGTGGAACCTAGGGATGAAAATACTTAGTGGGGGAATAAATTATTGGAATTGGGGTTAAATAATGGGTGGTTAGAATGGTAATTTTAAATTTTTTAATAAACTCACCTGGACACACAGTTATCCCACACATTTTTCCAAATCATATGGAAACCATGCATCCATATATTTCCAGGAGAAAAGAGCCATTATAGTTTCTTGTAGGAGGTCACACACCCATGTGGTAGACTGTGTATCTCAGACTATGCCACTATACAACTTGCACAATATCTCTTGGGATAGCGCATGCTTTCCCCTAAATGTGCACCAATCATGTGCCATATGCTGTCAGGTCCAAAACCTCCATTTTTCTCCAATTTTATTTTAACAACCAAGGTATAATTACAATAACAAAGATAGATAAATAAATACTTCAAAATAAAATCATGTATGTGACATTTACCCATCTTCACATTCATTAAATGGGAAACAAGATCATCGACCGTGTCTCTGGAAAACCACCTCATCTCAAACCAATGTTGTACATTTTCCATCACCAACTTTCTAGGATGGATATAATGATGGATTTAAAACATATATATAATATTAATGATATAATTATGATTTGTAATTTTAATATCACAAAACCCTTTTTACATTCTTTTTTGTTTCAATTATGTTAATGTCGCTCAAGCGTACAATGGACTATCACCTCACAATGATTTTTTATTTGTTTTCCACATGAGTGTTACATAGAATTTAATAAAAATAATAATAAATAAATTTCAAATATATTATATGTTATTTATTATATAAAATTTACATATCACCCACTTCTTTACCCTTTCACCCTTCAAGGGAGTGATATCGTCTCTCATACGGTTGTACGACCTACCATCATTATGAAGGGATGCGATTCGCATTCCTTGTACTATATTCATAAATGGTTCTAAAAATATATCTATTCGGTAAATATGATATTTATGGAATTATTATAAATATGTATATGACACACACACATATATATATATTATTAATAATAAATAAATAATTCATGACAAAATGTTTATGATAACACCAGATAATTAACATCCAAAAAATGAAAATAATGAAATATTATTAACAAACGGGAGGTAAAATTTTATAAGGGGACATAATATGAAATTATTAATATGATTGTGGTAATGGTATAAATTAATAATACTCTTAACACCATTATATAATAGGTACTAGAACTTATGAATGAAATCGAACCCGAGGTAAGGGTTTCTTGTTTCACCTTTACTTCTGTGACATATACTCCATACCCACAACTTATATACTTAGTGATGAATATATACTACACCTTGGAAATGTAATATAATGAATTAATTTATCTTTATGGTATATATTGGTCAATTTTGTATCATTTATTTTTATGGGGATTATGGTTCAAAATTCACCAAAATGGTAGTGATTTATTTCATAATATCATCATTATTTGAGATTGTTTATGTTTATATCTCCCTTGGTAAAATTATTTGATTTTTTTTCTTAAAATCAATATATTTTATTCACTAACGGTTACTCATGATATTTTTTAATAAATAGTACCATTTTACCACACTTTGGTTCTTAAAATGATTAATAAAATTTTATTAATTAAATTCAACATTATTTCTCATTAAAAAATGTATATAAATGAATCTTTATGTCATTTTAAAAGTAGTTACTATTTGGAATTTACTAAAAATGTGAAATGAATATTTTTATAATGTTTACGAAATGAAGTTAATTTTTCACTTTCATTACTACTCAATATTCTAAATATTGTTTTAAAAATTTTGAAAGGTTATTTTCATATAAAGTTTTATATAAATGTTTTGTGAACTTTTTGTTTTAAATAGTTATATTCAAAATGAAAAGGTTAGTTTACTCAATAATATCTTTAATAATATATTTATTGTAATTATATTCTTAAATGAAATCATCACATTTATATTGATTATGATCTATACAAGATTTGTTTTTTTAAAATCATTCTTAATCACTATATGGATGGTTTATGATCAATTTGATTAAGGTTTTACGATTTTATTATGATTCAAAATATTACTTTGGACGGTTTATGATAATTTTAATTGGATTAGTGTCACTATTAAAATTTTATATGATAGTTGTTTTAATATTAATGTTTGTGTTGATTATGTTTCACCCCAATCATACACTACTGGAAAAACAGCCTATACCCGCGGTTCAAAACCGTGGGTATAGCCCCCAAAACCATGGGTATAGGATATACCCACGATTTTGGGAACCGTGGGCTGGAATGGCGCCGGTATAGGTACCCAGCCTATACCCACGGTTTTCCAAAACTGTGGGTATTGGTGTTCTGCCACCATGTCAACGAAACATACCCAATTTCAATGGTGTCAATGGATTTTCCCCACGGTTTTAAAACCGTGGGTATAGGTCCTAAAATAATGCGGCATGCGGGTTTCTAACCACAACCTCTCCACTGCAGACGAAGCACCTAACCACTAACCCAAAACCACTTTTATGTATATATATTCGTATTTAGTTAAATATAGTTATATAAACCATGGGTATAGAGGGAAGAACCGTGGGTATAGAACTGATGCCAAAAAAAATTTCGTTCCCACGGAAAAAAAAATTTCCCGCACACATACGGGAAACCTATACCCATGGTTTTTCATAACCATGGGTATAGGTATTTTAACCCAGACCTATCCCCACGGTTTTCCCCAAAACCGTAGGGATAGGTACACCTATACCCACGGTTTTGGAAAACCGTGGGATAGGTGAATTTTCAGGACCTATCCCCACAGTTTTGGAAAACCATGGGGATATACCCCCCTATACCCACAGTTTTTCAAAACCATGGGTATAGGTCTTGAAAATTTACCTATTCCCATGGTTTTCAAAAACCGTGGGTATAGGGGTACCTATCCCCACGGTTTTGGGGAAAACCATGGGGATAGGTCCATTTTCCAGTAGTGATATGAGGATTTAATTGGACTTCATCAGTGATTTATAGGGCCATTATAGCTATTCGATGCATCAGTATGTATCATGATGCAAACTAAATTGGGTGTTTCCTAAGGCATTAGCAATTTATTTATATTTTTTGACATAATTACTCAAATTTATGTTTTAGATTTCAAGTATTATGAATTTATTTATTAGTATTCCATGTAATTATTTGATTATTTTGAATATCTATTTTTAAGAGTTCATGGTAATCTGATTATTTATATAGAATTATTTAATCATAATTTATTTCTATCACATTTTTATAAAGTTATTGATTAAATAGAATGTTTTTAGTAATTTAACATTCAATAAGGATTATACATTATTTATTCATAGCTTATCCAGTATTCTTACCCTTATTCAGAATATATTATCACCCATTTTTATGTATAGTTTTCATAGGTATACTAGGAATTGTTTTATGATTAATATGATGGAATATTATAATAATAATAGTAGTGTTCTAAAAGAAAATAGTTTTTTTTATTTTATGTTTTAAAATTTAATGTGAATTCATGTATGTATATAGTTTACCGAGACTATAAAAATATTTGGTCCATCAAGATGCCATTACTTATAGCTTATGCCATTACAATAAAGTATTCACTAGATTTATGCTACTAGAGTCGTGGTCAGTATAGTTGGTATTAGGTAAATTCTAGTATAATCCTTAGATGTGGATTTAGAAAAAAAAATATATTAGGGTACATAAACCTATGATATAATTTAAGGATTTGTATAGAATAAAATTCTAATTTTTTAAGGAATATATTTTGTGGTTTTTTATAGAAACACATCCATGTATGGATACTAAAAGTGGCCATTATTTTAAAACAGATGTACCAAGGATAATAAATCTAAAAATGGAACATTGGGATTAACCTAATCATCATATGTTGTAAGATATGGGGCCTTACTATGCACTTGATTTGATATTAATAGGGGATATGATTAGAATAAATCATATTTTATTAAAAACCCATTATGAAGGAGTTGAAAAATAATATCCCCAAATAAACCATGTCAATCATTATGAGATTATCTATGATTTTTTTTTCAATTTATATTAAGTGTTTCACTATTTATGGGATTATAAATTATTTTCCATAATGTCATGATCTAATTTAGAGTATTCAATTGTGTAAAAATGCTGCCTAACTGAAGGAATGGAAACTGTATCAACACACGTATTTCAAAGAGTATGAATGATAGTTTATTTGATGGGATTAAGATAATATCATTATACTAAGTAGTCTCCCAAATATTCTCATCATAAAAGGAATTATTATCTTTTTTAATTCATAAAGTGAAATAATTATCCAATTATAAAGGAAAGTAATTAAAAAGAGGAAGGAAGAGGAAAATAATGATAAAGAGAAGAAGGAAAATAAGGAGTAGATAAAATTTGACACTTTTGGAAGGAAACAACATGGTACATGCTTAAAATTAAAAATAGTTTTCTTAATATATGGAGAAAAACTCCACTATTCTTGTAATTTAAAGGGAATGAAATAAATTTTCAATTTTCAATGCTTCAACTCTAAGGATATGGGGTACTATGAAAGTAAATTCCCCAAGAATATGGAAAATATACCTCATAAGAGGCTTATGGAAAAAGGTTAATCCTATACCTATGATATAACTAAAGTGAAATAATTAATATTCTTGTGTTTTTATTAAATAATTATGTCATATGAATATTTGAATCAATGATTTTCTGGTTAAAATATTTATGAAATTTATAAGAATTGTAATGTAGTAGTATTTGTTAATATATTTTAGATAATATGTTAAACAATGCTAGTGAATAAGAATATTAATTTGGTGATACATTCATCCCATTGTAAATAACATGTTTGATTGAGGGTAACCCTTAATATGATCCTAATGTTGAGATAATAATAAAAATTTTATGGGATAGTTTTAGTGACCATGAAATTGGTTAATGGTTTGATGGTTTATTCTATAATTTAGAGAGTTTACTGAAAGTATTATTTTCTGGAATATATTAAAAAATAGAGATTCTATTCTTTAATGAATTAATGTTATTATTATTGTTTTACTGTGATCAAGGTATTCAAAATTTTTTAATATGACATTAAAATGCACTTTATATTACCCAAGGAATATAATATTGATTTAGTAACCTCCTTTAAAAATTTAGCCAGACATATTCTCAATGATAATTAGGTTCATCTATTTATAAAATGGATTAAGTTGAACTTTTACTATTATTGGATAACCTTTTCAAACCATTTTGGTTTTAGTAAAGACAAGATGAATATCATTATAATATTTTAAGGATTTTGTGATCCATTAAAGGGTAATTTTAGTGCTTCATGTATAAAAAAATTCATCTTAGATAATAATTTATTTGTCTAAGAAATGATTTGGTGATTGATCAATGAATAAACAAAGTATGATATTGTTTCTATGAAATAGAAACATATCAAATAAGTATATTTCCTTATATTCATAGATAATAAAATAAATTCAGAACACTATGGGTAGTTAAAAAATTGTTATCATGGAAAATTCATTTTTTAGGAATCAAATGGTCTCTTAACACTTAATATATTTATTGAATTATTGTTTCTATCCTTCTATATATCACCCATTTTCATGTCATATATGATCCTTATCACTCTCTATTAATCCTTAGGTGTTAGTATTCTCTTCCCTATCCATATTTTTATCTCCCACTTATGTTATACTATATAGAAAACTACTTATGTATTATTCCATATAACCTTTGTAATTTAATTTACCTCTTATTAAGATGATGTTTTAATAAACTGTTCTACTCAATTTCTTTTTAATAAAGGTATTTTATATCATTAAGCCCTTTATTATCGAGATGAATATTATATTGCGAGGACACATTTTATTTAAAGGGGGGAGAATTTAACATGAAAATATTTTGAAAATTGGAATATATAGTTTGTATGGAACATGAAACCAAGAATATAAAAAAATATAATATCCAAAGACTTTATCAATAATTTGTTTTTAATTAAATCCAATAATTTTGATTGCTTTCGATTCATACAATACTAAGTTTAAATCACTTGATACTCTATTAAAATACTATCATTTGAACATGAAATGTATAACCTAGAAATTGAGTTGGATGGTATGAATTTTAAACTCTCAATTATGAAAATTTATTTTTTGAAAATGTACAACATAAATACAATGGTAATCAATTTATTAGAAATAAAGTATGGATCTTTTTAAATGAAAAGAATTATTTTCTGAAAACAATATTTTTCTAAAAGGTAGTTTAGTTTTACTTTGCACACATAATTTATGATTAATTATTACCTATTTTGGAATCTTTATTT